>CAJNIZ010005557.1:321624-368612 GCA_905231905.1 Symbiodinium pilosum
CCAAAATGGGGGGGGGGGGGGGTAGATCCCAATTTACTATAATCCATATTAGCATTAGCCCTCAAAAAGTACTCCTAGTTTGGAAAAAACCCAAATGTCTAAGAAGGAAAGCTGCCAAACTTGAGGCGCATCACGACGGGGTTCGTGACTGGGAGGGAACTTAGATGGGGAGCACAAACCCAGAGGTCAAAGTACCCAATAACTAGGTANNACTTGGGTTTTGGGTAATAGTGATGTTACTACAGGTTTTGGGCAAGTATATGATTATTAGGTACTTGGACCCTCAAGGAGAGGAAACATGGTTAGATCCCTTGCACCGGAATTGCCACAAAAAGGGGGTTCGTACCTTTCTGGGGACTGCCTGCAGGGCTGTTATGGGAGTGTCTCAAACTGGGGGAGCCCCTAGGAATCTCAGAATCCCAGGGGGAATATATACATGTAGATATACATGTGCATACATGTTCGAGAAACTCCCTTATAAGATCTTGTGAGCCTCACTTGAGGACAGCTAAGGCATCGAGGTTGTCTGCCAGTTCTACGATCGAAGAAACCATGGAGCACTTGCTTTGGCTTGCGCAGACAACAAGATCCGTACATGAACACCCAGGAACTAGCCCCTTAGATTTGCGATATCATCATGTGTGAACAACCCTGACTACCTTTCTTTCGGTCTTGTGAAGCATGTCCTGCTTCGCTGACTGTGGGCCGCAAAATCCTTACATCGGGGTTTCCTGAAGAAGGACTCGCCTTGCAGAACATATCCCAGTACGGTATAGCCCTCATTGTAGGTGGCCCAAAACGGGACACCTAATTTTTGCAAACAACCAAACCTGTGTTTAAAAGAATATGCAAATAAGCTGCGGAAGAGTGGTTACAGTACTCGCACCGGCAGTCAAAGCGCAAAGGGTCCGGCCCAACCAAACGCCACTTCCGTGTCATCTTTGCCAAAGCCTGAGCGGACTGGCTTTTGGGGGTGCAGCCTGCAACGGTCTGAAGCTTTGAAGGCGTATGGTGCTTCCAAAACGCGAAGGTCCCACACGAAAGAGAGGCACAAAGAGCCAGCACGCTGATAGCCGGTATGCAAGTACGTGGGACAATAGTGTGCCTGATTTGCAGGACCATGAACAGGCACAGGGCTACGTTCCTTCAGTAGGCCTATGAACGCAGAAACTGGTAAGGCCCAAAACTTGGTCTGCAGCACATCTCCTAAAGCAGTCGTCCTACCCTCCTGGCCGTACGGCCAACCAACTCCGTCTTCAAACCCCAGATCTCAGATTTCCAGCCCTGAGCCTTTGCTTTGCTTGTCCTGGTAACTTCCTAAGCCCCAGAAACCCATTCAAGACATCCACCCAGATGATGAACCCTAGCCCGCTCTGTTGTGGATGGCGGGCGCCGAGGTTTAGAAGCGCGGCAGGACTCCGAGAAACCCCTTTTTCTGCAGTAATGCGGGTCCCCTTCTACTGCTCAACAGACAAGGATCCATACTACACAAGCGCCCAGAAAATTGTCCATGCTTTTGAGCGACCCGAAGTCTAATCTAACCCCTCCAAACCCTACAAACCCCAATCCCTATACTGAACCCTATTCCCTATAAACCCCTCATACTGCCTCATGCACAGACCAGAAGGTCCCGAGCTTTGGACAGATTTTGCCTTGGAACGCTGCAGGCATCGTCATCTTCAAGGAGCCTCCCAGAATCTACAGGGCTTCGGGTCCAAGACCTTCACGTCTATAGGGCTTATAGACTTTGAAGGGGCTTAGTAATTAGCTAGGGTTTATTGGGCTTGGGTCTACAGGGGTTAGGGATCAAGGCGCAGGGGGTTTTAGATTTTTGGGTTGGTCGATAGACTTGCTCACCGTAGCTGCGCTCCATATACACTCACTTGCTAATAAGCAGGGGTTCATAGAATGACATGGGACAGCTGTCCGTCTTTATTAATTCTTTATGGGGATGTGATGGGGAACGTTGGTAAAAATGTTGCCAGCATCACCATTGGGTAGTTTTCAGCGTTGAGCATAGTACTTGCAATCGCAATTCCAGTTCATCCTGACAGGGCCTTACCGGAAACATCCGGAAACCCTAGACCTTTACCCAACTCAGAAACATAAATCTCAAGCCCGCAATCCTGAACCATTCCGAAAGGTAAAGCCCGAAACCCTTAAACCCGAAAGGCCTGCTTGTCCGACAGCAATACGCTCCGCCCCGCGGTAAGCGCCTGCTCTGGGTATGTTGCGGTCTGGGGCAGGATTGAAAACTTTCATCAGGCAAGTTCAACAGCAGTTCTACGGCATCAGTCAGAGATGATCGGGAGGGGTTCTATGTCATTATCAGCCGGGTAAGAAGGGCTTCAGAGTAGAAATTCAAAGAGTGGAGAGGTTAGGGCCAGAGACTTTGCTGCTGGACAGTTTGATTTGCTAGGAGGCTGTTATAGGTTCTAGACTCTACGTAAACCCTGGGGCTGTCAGTGTTATCACAAAAGCGCTTCTGTCTGGGTTCTGTATTTACTTTGCGCTTGCTTGTGGTTTCTCACTGTTTGGAACAACATCAGCATTCATGAGCTAGGGAATTGGTAGTTTCCCTACATAGGGGAACCCAGTGTAGACACCCAAATACTATAACCCTTACTATTGGGACCCCCCCCAAAAAGGTACCGCTAATTTTGGGAAATCCTCAAACCAGGTTCAGAAGCTAACTTGGGCTTGGATGCTTCCAGGCAAGGTCTTTCGTAGTGGCAGGGCTGATGAAATCTAAGACCGAGAAGTTCTACAAAGACAGGGTATGCTGGTCCTCACCAAGCTTCAGGTACTACTGCGTTAATGCTGACGTGACATTCGGGACTAGTGACTAGGCCCATAATCATAGAACCCCGCCGCCGTAACACATTTATAACTATATTCCGGGAAGAATATGATTCTTCAGGGATAGTTCAGCAATAGTACACCATGTGGCGAGCTGCCTGATTGGTTCACGGATTTGGACTTCAAGTAGAGCTATAGGTTGTAATTGACTCTAGATAGATAAAACCAATATTTTGGTGGCATTATTATCCAGGGCCCCCCCCAAATACAGATAGATCCATCGAGGGCGGAGGGACGGGAGGACGGGGATTCTTAATGCGAAGTCAACATTAAGGCAAACATCGCTTTTATGTCGTTAGGAATGCCATAGACGTCCTTACTGACCGCTGAAGCCCTAAACCCTACGCCCCATGGCTCTCATCAGGCCCCAAGGGTGTAGCGAGCAATCAAATTCAAGGGCCTGAAACCCATTTCTTTTGAATTCTCCCCATACTACCCCCTGTAGAACCCTGCATAATATAGTAGTTTTCATTTCATTTTCCATGATCCCACCCAACCTCCCGAAACGCACACGGCCACTGGGGCCCCAAAACACTAAACTCCTCAAACCCTTGAGGAGTCCCCACAACCTCTGAATCTAGTGACCTTCCATAAGCCGGTTACGCTGACCTAAGCCCTCCCTAACACGCCTAAATTTCGTGACCCGCCAGATTTAAGTCCCTGAGCCCTCCACTCTCGAGTTTGCTCTCAAGCCGGTTCGCTTTAGTCCATGAATCCTGGCATCCTCATGCTAATCAGAAGAAAATGGAAACTACTATAATAGGGTTATATAGGGATAATGGAAAAGAAAATTTAAACTACTATAATGGGGCCATATAGGGATAATGGAAAAGAAAATGGAAACTAGGTACATTACGAATCACTGACGAATTATAGAATGTTAAAGGCGGGCTGTAACCAGCCTGTAACTCTGGCTTTTCAATGTAAACCTACACCCTTCAGACTCGGATATATGTGTATATATATATATACACATACATATGTAAGCCCCAAATTCATGTCTCCGTGTGGTTTATTGGGTTGTAACTTGTAAGCCCTCCACCATATACCCCACATAACCCCTACATCACCCCAACATAACCTGTAGATGTATATATACATACACACACACATATATATATATATATGTACACAAACATATATATATTTATATATGTACACAGTTTTTTTGGCGCCGTCGAAGGTCGACAAGCTAAGCCCTACAGCCCTTGAATTAGATAAAGCCCGCCTCCAACCAAGCAACCTAAAAACCCTCAAACCCTAAACCTCAAATCCATCCTCTCCCCCCCCTTCCCGCCGCTGAGCTCTGCGGCTGCCAAGACCTCGGAGATTCTAAGCAATTGGGGCGTAGGGGTAAGCAGGTAGGACGTAGGGGATGAGTCAGGGGTTGAAGGCTTTAAAATGATTTTGACGCTTCCGCATCCTAGAATTGAAAACCCTTCTTTGATATCAGTAGACTTGCTCTGGAATTCTGCCATTCTGGCCCACCCCGGCCACCTAAAGGTCACTTGGTAACACCGTTCGGGACCACTTGGGTTTTATCAGCCGACCACTCTCAAGGCCATGCGCCTGCATCCACAAACGCCAGACAACATGGGAAACTTGGAAACCTAGCATCGCTTTGTACACAGATTCTGCAGCATGTGCCTGTCATTTCCAGCTTAGGGCATCGGACGTCTGTGAAGCCCTAAACCCGCAAAACCCCGACCTTAAATCCGTCATCCTACCTGCCCTCCCTGGAGAGAAACAAAGAAACTGAAACGTCTCAAGCTAAAAAAACAGAATCCAGACATTGGATCTAAACACAAGCAGAACAAGGATTTTCTCCAAGCAAAGCCAAGATACGAGGCCCTGTTGTCGAACTGACGGATCCTTACACCTCAGATGCTTGAATTTAGGATTCGGATACTGAGGTTGAAGGTGGACGGTTCAAGGACGCCAGTATCCATACCGGAACTGGGGAAGCTTCCAATAAGGTCTCAATGCAGATCGTGATCCATTGATGAGTTAATCTAGGGAAGGCACCAATGTTACTAATTTGCTTGATGGTATCTACTGCAAAGGCACTCCTCCTTGGTGTCTTTGTTTTCTTGACTATACACCTATACTACACTTAGCAAGCAATGGAGGAACGGATCCCCATGGTAGCCAGTATATAATCAGTTTCGACTTTCTTTTCAATGCCGAAATTTCTTACTAGCAACCAGCAACAGAACCCTAACCAGAAGCCCTACAAACTCCTAAAAAATGCCAAGCTTTCATGCAGTTTCCCATTTGCTTCAAAAAAATGACTTTTCATCCCCTTCTAACAACCAGTAAGTACTCTGCAATTGGTACTGCTGAGCGCTCCACGCCGTCATCTTCCGGATGTCTTCAGACAGAGCCTCTTCCAGCCAAGGAGGGGCCAAGCAAAGGATTACTGGATTGCTGTTAAGGAACTTAAATTAGGTTACTATCATAAGGAAACCGTTTCATTTACCATATACCCATATTATTTTAACATAATTTAAGTTCCTTAAGAGTAACTCAGATTACCAAGATGTCGAGTCTTGCTGTAGCTCTCTTTTGGATGCAAACGAAAGCTTCAGGGACCCTAGGTGCACTCGCTGAAAGCAGCTGACCCTGCCAGATTTATGAAGAATAAGCTGCGATATGTATGTATACTGCAAGGTTGAACCTTCAACCCCCTGAATCCCAAACCTAAGCATCACCTCGGCGTTCCAGGTAGTTCCTTGTCTAAAAAAGTTTACGTTGTGCAGTTGTGAGATCAAAGCTAGGCACCCCTAAACAGGACATACCTTCGGAGTGTAACAACGGGGTTCCCCTCAAAAACGACACCCACAACTGGAGGCCGTATTGAATGTGTTCAGGGGATACCGCGGCTTGCTGAGGCCTTGTCATGTGAGAACGGGACACTGTGAGAGTGCGCTTCTTCAAAAAATCTCAGGACAGTTCTCTTTCAAGACTTTGAAAATCCCCACTGCGAATGCTGCTACTTCTACTAGCGCTGCTGCTCCTACAACTACAACAACAACAACTACTACTACGACTACTGCTACTGCTACTGCTACTGCTACTATTTATACGATTAGCAGATTACAACCACCTTTACCATTCGCTTCTCCTGCATTTCACGTAATTGCAAGAACCCAAAACGATTTTCAACTGCCGTGAGGGCTAGAGAACGAGAAGCAATATTAGCTTTCACAATACTGATCAGAACAATCAAAGTAATAGAGCCAACAAGATTAAGAATAGCTCTCAGATCATCAATCATACTCTCCATAATGATAATAATGATAATGTATCATGACCGAAACTATCAAAACCAAATGAATAGCAATATCTGCAACATTAGCAGCACCAGCAAAGTTGTTACAGATCTACATCTGGCAAAGCTTGAGAATCAAGGGAAAGGCGCACTCTCATAGCGACCCAGGTTCTATTGGTTCTCAGCAGTTCAGAGGCGTTGGCCTATTGGCAGTTATTGGAGGCATCCTTCAGATCCCTGTGGGCTTTGTGAAGCTGTTGTTACTAAACATGCTTCATGACCTGAGTATAGAATATCCGGCATGACCCGCGTATACTGCACTACCATCAGTCCCAAGGTATAAGGCACTTCCGATCCTGCAGGATTTTTGGTTCCCACTCTAAACCCTAAACCCTAAACCCTAAGCCCTAAACCCTAAACCTAAACCCTAAACTAGCTCAAGGGAGTCCCGGCCAGCTGCTCGAATTCTGCCGCTGCCCGCAGCGTTGCGGAGCCATTGACCTTTTGCCTCAGAAGCTCATGGCCTAGACCCTTGATCTACCCTGTTCAGGGTTTAGGGTTTAGGGCTTAGGGTTTAGGGTAATGATGTTTTTCTAGGACCTATTCTCAATGAATTTAGGGTTTAGGTGTATAAATAATAGCCCTAAATACCCACTAGTATGGACCATATGCCATATACACCTATTTAAGGGTGCAAGGAGGGTCCTGGGGTTGAGAGCTCGAGGCTCGGATCCAGGTCAGGTACTATCTGGAAGTTTCCCTAAATTACTGTTCCCAAAATTGGGGAAACTTATATAGGGCCCCGTATTATAATAGGAACCTAAATATAGGACCCCGTATTGACAGTAATTTAGGACAATCCCCATCTAGAAGCCTGAATAAACTCGAACCACTCGGATCCAGGTAAGATACTCTGTAGAAGCCTGAAAAAACTCAGAATTAGAGTTCACGAAAATGATCTGAGCGAGGACCTCTACATTGTACTCATAAAAGGAATCTGGGACTGCATTTTTCATGGTTATTTAAGCTTCTTCATTACAGTCTACAGATTCTGGTGAAGGTGGAGCAATGGCTCCGGACTAAGCAAGGGTTACAAGAGGAACAGGACAACAGAGGGGTGGTCCAGATTACGGTATTTGGGGGTTTCCCAAAAAAAAAAAAAGGGTACCTTATTGGCTAGTCCCCATAATAAGGATTATAGCACATTGGAATCTATATTGGTGTGCCTTGTGTTTGGCAACTCAATTTTTTGGACCCCTTTATCATGCCGCCTCTCATGTTAGGGCTCCCCCAGAAAGGAAAAGGGCCGGACAAATCTTCTCTAGCAGGTTGTCTCAAAACTCAGAAACAAAATGACAACAAAATTAGCCTTTAGGGTTCAGGGAGTCTGACAACACCTCGAGTTGACTTCAAGGTTTAGGGTTCTGACTCTGGGCACTTGTAGAGGCGGAGATCGGTGCTTTGGGAACTGTGCTGGGCTTAAGGAGTCAAAGTCGTGCGGTTTAGGGTTTATATGATGGATCTCGGATGCTTCTGAAAGGGTTCCATGTCGGCCACTGCATCCCTAAACCCTAAACCATTGTTATTATGACTTTTCAGCGATCCCAGCATCTCCCCACTGGGATATTAACCCAGACCTTTCATTGATAAAACCCCTCCCCTTCTTGTTCGGGAATATAATAGGAATCCTAATGTTAAGGCCCTTAAAAGGAGGGGGTCTATTCATCAGGGGTCTACATTATCCATGAGAATCAAGCAAGACTCTCATGATACGCTCAATTGGGGACATATGCCCCCCCATAGTGGGCACGTAGGCCCTAATGGAGAGTAGGAGGAGGGCTTAGGAACAGTGGTCAGAAGCAAAAAACGAAAGAAGCACAATGTAGCAAACAGATCCCTTGCGCCTCCATGCCCTTTGTTGTAAGGGAACGTGCTTGTTGCATCAAAACGCCCAGCTCGCTTCTGAAAATCAGCAAGCGCTCAAGACCTAGATCTTGTTTTCTGGTTTGTTTGTTCGCTGCCTAGTTCCACGAACGGGACACTAGGAGCTTTAGGACTACGTCTTACCCAACACCCCAGTCTCAACCCTCAAACCCAAATCCTAAATCTCCAGCCTACATCTTCAACAGTCATCAACGGGAAATTATAAGCTCTAAATCTGAAGCCTCTAGCCCTCAACTCCCAAACAAAAGCCCTCGAGTCAGAAACCCCCAAACCTTGAAAAGCATTGTCTGAACCTCAAAAGTATGTAAAATAATGGCCTTTGTGGCTATCCTAGGTGTTTTGGGCTATTATCTTACCTACTTTGGGGGCCCAGGTAGCCAAAAAAAGAAAACAGTCAGGAATTCTGAACCTAATCCCGGCATCATGCGCTCTTGGAGACGGGCTCTACCACTTGCCTGTTGGCAGCAGTAGGCAGCAGGCCATGCTCCAGAATCTTCAGGGCCTTGGCTGTAGCATTTCTGCTTTCTGGCCCAGCATGAGTATAATGTCTGCATACCACATAGCTACACATATATACATGAATGTATATAGATACATACACATACATATCTATACATATGTGTACATACATACATACATACATACATACATAGATACATACATAGATACATACATACATAATTACATACATACCTCCCACGAAGATTTGGGTCGTTAAGGTGGGCCCAACGTGCCCACACCAACCGTTGAGGCTCGTCGCAGCAAAATTTCTACATGACGCCAACCCTGTATAGAATAATTGCACCTTTACGCGATTAGGGACAGTACGTACTTTTGGGGTCCAGGTAGAAGATCCGTTTTGGGTTTTTTTGGGTAGGCACCCATCTGGAGACCCATGAATCTCCGCATGGAATATACGGGAAACTGAAGCCACCATTTTTCGGGAAAGTGCTCACTATCTTGGTGGCCGGAGATTCACAGTATGTTTTGGTGTTGCTGTTGCTGGCACTGTCGGCTAATATGTGAACTTAAGCATGGGCATATTTTGCAGGTAGTTGGATGCATGGGATCAAATGTTTCGCAACATTGAAGGTGTCTCTTGTGCGTCCTGATCGGTATCCACTATGATTGGGGAAGGGTGGGGAATTGAGCTAATGTCCAGGAATCTTCCGTGGAGTCAGACGGTTGGGGTGAGTTTTCAAGGAAGGAACCACAACGTGTCTGAGCATCAGTCCGTGCCCCTCCACCTTACAACCTGGAAACCTGGACCCCAAACCCCAAATCAAGGAGTGAACCTATAAACCCAAGTCATGCCCTGACGTCCATGAAAGCAAGCCTAAGCCTGGACAGATTACTGAATCTCCACGCGGGCCGTGCGCAAACTACCCAGACAGCACAGCACGAACATGGAAGTAAGGCAGCTGCCATCTTGTCCAGGTAATCCTCCCAGCCTTACCCCGGACTTCATGGAAACAAAGAAGACAAAGCCCAGGGTTTCGGGTACAGAGCTTGAGTTTTAGGATTCTTGGGGCAAGGGTCAGGCTCAAAGAGATCCAAACTGCCAACCCTCCCTAGCCAACCCCAAACTAATTGGACAGCCCAAAAAACCTGAAAAGACTGCTGTCCTTTTCCAGCTGGGGTATGCAAGCGTCCATGTTAGTTTTGGGAAACGAACGGTAGTTAGTTAAGCCCTGGATCTTGCTCCTAACTCACCCTGAGCCAATTGTCTGGCTATGCCTGGCAGAATCCTGTTCCTATACACAGCTATATACCCCCAGATTCCATTTCATGTTCCATGTTCTTTTCCATTTGATTCTCCATTATTGGGGGAGTATCCCTATATACCCCTTAAAGGGAACTAGTGTTTCCATTTCATTTTCCATTAGCTTTTCCGTTTGATTCTCCATTATTGGGGGAATATCCCTGTATTGAGGGCAGATACAATCGTCGTCCTGCTTGCAAAATTCAGGACCCGGTTCTGCCAACTGCTGTACCTTGCACGGCACCTACCCTGAAGGGGTACAGCACTCGTACCCTGTACAGCACTCCTACCCTCAGTTTGAAAATTGCCCATGTTCAACATGGGAAGTGGTTTAGGGTTTAGGGTATAGGGTACCCGCGATTTAGAGGGGATGCTCGCAGACACTCCGACCACGCAGACGGGAGGTTACTAGTCTTCATGGAAGAAATCTTGTAGCACCTCGGGTCCTTCAGCCATGTGTAACACGCGGGACTTGTAACACTTGCACAGTAAGCATGTATACCCTCGCGATAACCTACTAGTTGGTGTTCCCCCTGCAAACTCTGAACCTCTGAGCTTGTAGGAATGGCTTCATGGATTCACGGTTCTGTAGGGAACGGAAAGCCCAGATAATGTAAAGTCACTAGTAACGGAAATCTCGCATTTCTGCAAAGGACACAAGTCACCAAGTGGAAGAGCTTCATTGAATATGAAGGCTTCCATACCTTTGAGCCACAATTCCCATTCAGAAGCAAGACCAGTAGACATCTTGCCTTAGAGCCTTAGAGATTGTGTTGTCTGGGCTTCCAAGAACAGTGCAGAACGAACCAAACTGCCAACTTTCAAACCGTAGCCGCAAAACAATCAGAACTTTCAGCCACCAGGCTCAGGACAGTCCGAGAAACCCTAGGGTAGAAACTTCCTTCAAAGCCTGGCTCGATGAAGCTCCAAATTTGTTTGCCATGCTTGCAGTATGATAGTATGCCTTCGCATTTGTCAAATGCTTCTTCCTGAGATACTACACATAATCACATACAGAGCTGATCCTGGCAGTGACCGAACTGAGAACCTGTTGCACATCTAGAACCGAGCCATACAAAACAGAACCCCTGTTTCAGAATCAGCGTCGCTGCTTTACCCTACAATCCTTCTTATGGGGAACCGCGGAAAATGAGCCCAACACTCTGAATCCTAAGCAACATGACACCTACACTTGTGGGTAGAAGATTTATTGGGCAGCCATGCAAGACGAATTACATGTTTGAAAGAATCACAAGACCTCTGACATGGAAGAAGAAGAATCCCAACCTGCGTAAACCTTGCCTTATGGACACCGAAAAAGAAAGCCACAAGAGCGACCCGGTGAAGCATCTGAGCATTCCCGCGCAATGCCCTGACCATGAAGAGAGTCGCGCGCGCCAGAAATCGCTCTTGACCTCGATCTCTATTAGCCCAGGCTCTCTGAGAGTAATGGGTCCACTTTCTACGCGAATTACCTGCATGTTTTAGCCTTGCAAGTATCACGTGCTGCTTTGCTTTGAAGGCGTTGAGGGTTTCAAGCTTCAGCATGTGCAGCATGTGTGAGAATGTTCTCTGGAGGTTGGAGCCCAGGAGTTTTCAGCTGTAGGCACGAACGTACCACTAAGCTTCAGGTTCCGAAGCAAGTTGTAGAGTATAAGTTCTAGAGCTTACGCTAGTTTGTCTAATAAGCATGCCCTGATACGTTGTTGGCTCCGTGGGGGTATCCAACGAAGACCTGGGCACTTCTCTGAAATGTTGACGCGACTACACCTGCTAGTAGTAAACATGCCAAACGTGATTAGGGTGGAAAGAGGAGCTCTTCTGTTTCTCGACTGATATGCAGACTGACGCCTCAAGCGCGAAGAAATCGCTTCAAATGGTCTGTCTGGTGTCTAGTCATTTGCTGCACCACCAGGCACCTCTTCGTTTCGGCAATTTGGTGTGTGCAACTCCATATGCGCAAAATATGCTGGACCCATCGGGCCTGCAAGGGCTCGTGCAAGTCTGTCCCCAGCTATGCACCACGAACGAGAACCCTCCTAGTATCTCTAACACGGTATATGGTTGCTAATAGTGGGCATGTAGGGGGTCTAGGAACGCAAGCAAGTTTCTCTGAGATCACCGTGTCTCGGGATCTTGGCCAATCACAACATTTAAGACTCTGATGCCAAGCTTAGCCCCAAAGCCTGAATGATCGCAATAAGCGGTTCTGTTAATGTGTCTCGATAGCGTAGAAACCGATTGGAAAATGCTGTGGGTACATCGCTACATACCAGGAATGTAACACAAAACAAGCGCAGGAGCGTACGACGAAAGTAATCTGAGTAAACATTATCGTCTTATGGCAACCCTGCTGACAATACACAAGACTGCGCCAAACCCCCAAATCTCTCAGCCCGTGACGGTGGTCATTGTGATCCGTAGAAGGCATGGTGAAGCGCGAGGCCTGACTCTAGGCGGTTTAGGGTTTAGGGCGGGCTTTTTTGAAGATAGGGAAGCTAGGGCGTCAAGGTTTTGGGCTCATGGCTTTGGGCAGAGAACAGCTCTGAACCAGGATTGCAAGTCGGCAGTATGCAGCTGTGTCAACCGGGATTTTCTGATTTTTTTTCCTGAGTGATCAGTGCATTGAATCAGCTTGGGGGGATGTATTACACTGTACTGATGCAAGCGGTACAAGGGGATATTGTTGATAACCCTTCCGGTTTCTATATTAAGCTACTGCACCGTCCTTCAACACCTGGACGTAGATCAGAATTCCATCTACCTCAAGCCAAAAAGTCCAAATCCCAAGCACTGCTGTCGATGTTGAAAATCAAGTATGGCCTTTGCATCCTGGAATGCCATGGTTCGCAGGGGTAGGGCATCAAGGGTCGTGCAACGCTTTTTGTATCAGCCGCATGATCCCACACTCGAGCCAGTTCACTGCAGTTTCCGGCGGCCTTGGCCTTTACTCTCGAGCTTCAAGGATACAACGCTGGCTACTGTGGCTTTGATGCTACACACTGTACTCTTGGCTTCTGGGGAAGATGAACGCCTTTCCTTTACGTGCATGGACAGGCTTTGACCATCTTCGATGCGGACTTTGACATGGTCATTGTGTTGTCATTTGAATTGTGATATTGTATCGTCAGAATAACTGACACTTGTTCAATGACTCAGTGTCACAAGTGTGACATGTGTCAGTACTAACGCGCAGAATGGCATGCTTGCTGATGGTTGCCAACTATTCTTTGTGCCACACCTTACTTGTTGCCTTCCAGCAAAACTGGCACGCAACTCATATTGCCCCCTCTCAAATGGACTGCGGTCTGCATATATGGCCTAGTCCGGGTTTCCCCTCAGTTTTCTGAGGGAGCATACCACACCTGCACAAGTCCTACGGATTCTGCGGTTGCCCGAGCCCCCGTGAGCCTCCCCCTGCCAGCCCTGCTTTAAGATCTCCGAGTGGTGCGGCTGCACGAAACCATCCTGCGAGCAGTGCTCATAGTTTGTGAGGTCAGGGAAGGGTCGAGAAGTCTACACCTAAGACATCGCGGGGTGGGAATGTATGAAGCGTTTGCAGGTCAGGGCCAGGGTTTCAAATTTCGGGACCTCAACACACAAATCAGACGTTGGATGGAAACCAAGATTGCCTTTCAACGGATGCCATGCGCTTGGGTGGAAGTTCTGCCTGGGCTGGGCTGAAGTTCTGATGGCAAAGCTGCGGTTCAGAGTCTAGAGTGTGCAAAGCAGATTTTCCTGACACCTAATCAGTTCAAGCATCTGAAGCGATGGTCAGCGAGTGTGAGCTTCAAGGGCTTGGGGGCAAACCCAACAAAGTTCCTTCATCAAAGTACTGTCCCCAACCCTCAGCTAAACTAAAGCGACAGGCATGCTTCAGCAGATCTGGAACATGAAGGCGTGAGAAAACAAGACCCTACTCGGAACAACAGCTTCCCGCCCCTGAAGCCTGAATCCGGCTGTTTTTACGATGTTTGGATTTACGCAGGGGAGAGTACATCCTGACAAAATGCGCGCTTGCCGTTTGACAGAGAGAAGCTGAATGTCATTGGTTAGCAATTTTTCTCGACATTCCATTAGGCGTGTTTGCTGTAAGGCTCGCCCCGCAGGTCATCATGGAATACTTCTTATAATCAATTAAGGCCAAAGCCTCGGCCTTCAACCCGGAGCAGTCCTAGACCCTTTTCTACTATGGGCTCCCCAACCACCCCTCTACACTACCCTTCCTAATCTGAGGAATTATTCCTATATAGAACCCTATAGTATAGTAGTTTCCATTTTCTTTTCCATTATCCCTATATAGCCCGTATAACACCCCAATATTACCCGGGAATCATAAGAAACCCATTTAGGGTTGACCAAGGCTGAAGGCCGAACCCTAGCGGAGGAGGTAGGTTTAGGGTTTAGGGTTTAGGGTTTAGGGTTTAGGGTGGGTCGAAGAACCCATGATCCGATGAACATGGAAAGCCCAGGGTAGTGCAGGAAGTCAACTAAGGACAGCATAGACTGTTGAGAAGTGTATGGGGTCGGGTTGACCCTAAACCCTAAACCCCTAAACTCTAAACCCTAAACGCCTAAACTCTAAACCCTAAACCTTGAACCCTAAACCCCCATAGTTATGAGCATTGCCATCTCTCAAGGTGTCATAGAATGCCTACAGGCCCCCTTCAATGGACAGTAATCTTTTTGGTGCCTGTTTGGAGGTTTTATGCCAATGCTCGGGGAGTAAACTGCAGCCCACTGCCTCTTCTCCATGAAGGAAGAGGATAGGAATCTGGGCAGTCCCAGAAAATCAGGCCAGGGTTTAAGATTACTTTGGTGTGATATAGGGATAATGGAAAATAAAGTAGAAACTACTATGAGTGTTTAGGGTTTAGGGTGGGAATCCTACCACGTAAGGTTTCCTGAAGAAAGAAGCACTATTCATTTGGGGCAGCGTTAAGCCGACTGAAGGCTATGGGGTTGAAGATGCTGTGTTCCATAGCAGTCGGAGGTTGCTGCAGGAATACATTCCCGAGGAGGCGGCGGTGCATTATCATCATCAGTTGCTGATCAATTCTGCTTAAAAATTCTAATGAACGGAACGCCACCCACCTTAAACTGCTCGATCTAACTAGCCCTAAACCCTACACCCTATATAGCTCCCCACACCCACGTTTAAAATAAATGCCGCATGCCCATACACGACTCATCAGGATACCTCAAGTTTCTGTTCAGAACACCAGCCAGCCTGGAGCACCAACAAGTTTCCTAAAATAGGAGCAGGAGCACATATGAGGACAAGGGAGGTTGTTATGGGGAGCGTCACTTTTGTCGGGAAACTATTGAGACCCCCCCCTCCATCTTTAGGCGCGGCCTACTTTCTGCCTTCCACGACATGCCTGCCGATGGTACATATCAGCATGTTCGAGTTAGGTACTTCGTGTGGACTAGCCTCTGTGGACAAGTGGAAGGCGATTTTATTCGCCACTTCAGACGTAGATGGAGGAGCCCACGCACCCATATACCATGTGCATCTGGAGAATGTAGCATTACGGGGGTTCCTGTGATGCAAGACTTCTTGCATCCAGCATATTGCATATGGTAGACAAGACGTAGTCAACACAGAAAACACGACTTTAAGAGCTACATCTGGGTCCAGTAGCCTCAGAGAAGCCTATTACGTATGGTCCAGGGTCCAGGGTTTAGAGGATGGCACCAATGTCTCCGAAATGTGATTTGGGGAATTATTATAGTGACAAGCCAGGCCACGAAGCAGTTCTCCAAGTGCTTCTTCGGCGAGACCTCTGTGGCGTTTTTTTTTGGTGTTCTTGTGGTAAGATAGGGATGAGGCGTGAAAGCTTAGGAAAGATTTCTTTCAAGGGTGGGGACCATTGTAGATACACAGAAAAAGATGCGGAGATTGTAAGCTTGCTCTGCAACACTAGATGGGTAGGGCAGTGAGGAACACTAAACGATATAAAGAGAGGAGGGAGGGAGAGAGAGCGAGAGAGATCGAAAGCTATAAACTCACATATTCTCAACAGCTCTTGTCGAAGGGCCCGATGAAGGTGAGGTGCAGGACTTTCAAGGGCTTCAATGCTTGAGGACTAATATCCTGCAAAGCTGAAGCCCTGCACTGTGCTCTTGATTGTTGTTGTGGGGTGCGTATGTCTACTGAGTTCCTACTCAAGACACTGCGTTAACGTGGAACCCAAAGCTCAAAAAAACACGCACTTTCCTGTAATGTGGTCTAGACAGGCCCCGCGGTAGACGCAAGAAGCTTTACATCGCCTAGGGCCTCGAACTATCTGCTGGTTCCTAAACATTTAGGGTGGTCAAGGTGGTGTAGGGTTTTTCTACATAAGCAGAGGGGTCCCAAATCATTGTCCACTTCCATCTGGATGGAACTGAAGCGAAACTCGGCTCCCTCGAGCAGCCCAATTGCATCTCTGAAGGCCCTTATTAAACAAATCCTCTACCCTAAACCCCAGGATCTCTAGTATGATCTCTTCCTAGACCCTTACCCTCAGCCTAAGGCAAAATTGCTCTTGGCGGTGCTGTGTGTAGGACGAAGAAAATTCTTCCAACGCATTTATGAGTCAAGCTCTATAGCAACGCCCCAAAACGAACACGGTAGATCAGGCTGCTGGCTTCGCAGATGTCAAAGTTGGCCTTGCGAAATGGGGGGGTAAGCTGTAAATGGCTGTTCATCGGCCTCGGTACCGTGAATTACTCAACCTTCCGCGTACAAGTCAGCAAGAACGCTTATATCAGCATACTAGACTCGTCCCTCACGCTGACCTCCATATTACAGTACTTTTCGGTTTGTCACCACTGTAGTCACAACAGCATGCAGTATGATTATCGCCACGGGACAGGAGCGGAGGGGACTCTGGGGTTTGAGGGAAGTCCACACAGTTTGTTGCTCGGGGATCCTAGATTGTGCTTCGCAGTAGATTGGCAGAAGAGATCCGATAGTTGAGCTTTAAGGAGTCTCACAGTATCGGGTCCAGGGTGTAAGGTTTTATGGGGTGCAGGATCGGTTTTTGTTGTGTATGTGCGGCGACCTTGGCTTAAAAACGCTAAGGGATGTTCAGCTTCCATCTGCAGGGCGTCTTGAGGCCAATATGATAGTTGGTTGACAAGATGACCTAAAGCTCGAACGTTGCTGGCTCGGGCCCTCTGCCAATTCGCTCCGACAATTGCTGCCGGTACACCGAGCAACCCGGACCCCAAACTTTGCGGACGCCAGGCCATTTCATGTTGATCTTGCTTTCTTAGTAAAGCTTCAAGTAAAGCGGCAACCAACATTTGATAGCAGTTCCAGCAAAACATGTCCCACGCTATGCCTGCAGTAAATGGTGCAAAGTTTGCTACGCTTCTTAAAGGGATGGGTCGACTTCGAGATTAATCAGAGGGGCTAGATGGGGAGTAAGTCGTTGCCTCGAATCTGAACCTTGACCGCTGCATCCCTGATCAACAAGATGAGTCTTCTCCTTTTTTCAGGCCCCTACATACTTCTGCGCTAACCCCCAAACCCCACTCCCTGAAGGACTTCTCTACAGTGCGAGCCCCTATCTTAACATCCTAGATCCGGGCGCCTGCTGACGAATGGCCACCCTGATGCCCTCAAACACAGCACCTCTGGTCTGGATTTTAGGTTAAAGTTTGTCTGGCTTTGGGTTGCGGAGGTTGAGGAGAAGTCAACCGAGGGCCTTACGTCTAAGGGCTACTAACGTCCCAAAACATAGGGAGTGGTGGCGGGTTCTTCAGAATGAGGTTTCGCAAAAATCTGCCCTACTCAAATGGGCTTCGGGGGTAGGTAGATTCGAACATCGTTCCTCCAGCCTGTCCTGCCGAATAATTTATCAACAATTCGGTCTTCAAACCGAGGTAACTCCTGGGTCCCTCCAAATAGGCCCGGCCCGGCCACCTGTATGACCTCCACCTCCACCCCCCCTGAGTGTATATGGCAACAGCAGGCACGCAGGACCAGATAAAGCCGCCGCTGAAGCTGTGGGCAAACCTGTCACTCACTCCAGGATGTCACACTGCTTGGCAAGGTGAAAAGGTACGTGTTACCAACACGAACGTCATCCGACCCCCATCCATGAGTGCGGGCAAAACGTGAGTACGCGCGTGCAAACGACATTGGTAAGGAATACAAACTCTCTGAAAACTCAGCAGGCACCCTGGACATGTGCCTATACTATAGGCCTAAACATCAGCTTTCCACTAAAACCCTGTACATTTGTGTGCAATGTCTATTGGAATTGCGCAGGGAGGGAGAGGGAGAGAGAGAGAGAGAGAGAACGCCCGAAGCTGTCGCTGGCTCGAAGCTGTACGGAGCACTAGTAGCATGAATAGCAGGATCTCGTAACGGAACAAAGCGTTTGGCGTAACTTGACTTCTCCTTCCAATTAACTATACCCTGAACCCTACACCAGATTTCAAACCCGACTCGAGTTTTCCTTGCTATTAGTCTAGACCCTGCACCTACCCTGTACTATACCCTAAACACCTACCATATGACGGACCACATACTCCTATGTAAGCGTACAAGGAGGGACCTAGAACCATGACGCTGGGCTTTCTGCGGCACATCACTGAAGGCAGACGCAGCTTGGAGTTGACAATCTGTAGGCAACAGATGCAATTAGGATGTGTGGATTCAGGGCTTGAGGTCTAGAATTTGTCCGTCAAGGCTTTGGGATTAAGGTTAAGTGGTGCTTGATTTGGGGTTTAGGGCTTCATGCTTTGGGGGTCTGGATCAGAGTTTTTTTGCTTTCGGCTGGAGGGCCTGAGGGAGATGCGCACTTATTGGGCCTAGGGTTTGCATCTGCACCTGGGTACAGGGTTTAGGATTCAGGGTTTAGGGTGTACCGAGTGGGACACCGGTGGTGGAGCAAGTTTTCAGTGGCTTTATTCATGTTAAACTGAATGTCCTTGGTCCAGCTGACCAGGGTGCTGGTTGTGCCTCATACTCAGATTGAGCTTACGGCTGCTGGCTATTGAAACTGCTGTGTAACTCAAGTCTTGCAATCGAGGATTTAGGCTTTCTGACTACAGGCTACTGTCATACTGTGACGTGCTTAGCATTTCGGCGTTATAGATCTTGGTCATTAGCTTCCAGTCTCGGAGAATATTTGCCATTGCTTTTTTATTGCTTCCTTTAAAATGGTGGTTGTCATTCATGCAAAAGTGGTGATTAGGCACCAATGTGTGCAACAACCTGTCCATTGCCAAGGCTTCACACGAACAATATCATACAGCATGCGACATACCCGGGTAGCAAAGTATCTGCATGCTAACCGCAGCTAGCTAGCTGCCGTTTGCAGAAGCATCTACCACAGGTGAAGGGCATGTGGTGAGCTCAAGCCGACCAGGTAGCTATTGCCAGGCTTAGGCCATAAAATGGTGACGGCAAGCCCCGTACACATCCGCCTTGAGACAGGGGGCTCCAGGCTTCGTGTAACATGGGATATCTTAAAAGGTGGTAACCCCCCAGAAACTCTAGAGGTACGTCTCCCGCAAAGAATCCATAAATCATACTCCCAGGCCTCTTGCATCAAGTTCCACAAATCACTGAAGGGGCTGTCAGCCACCTGACACTCAAAGAAACTTGTCAGTGAGTGCTTTGCGGGAGTGGAGAAGGCAATATAGGTACAAAGACCCTCGAGTACCCTAAATTGAGGACATATGGGCTTTGGCCCTCATTGAGGGTAGGAGGAGGGTAGGGATCCACCACGCCCCCCCCCCCCCACCGACAGGGTACAAACAAGTATATGGTGTTTTGGGCTTAGGGTTCAGGGTTTCGGGATTAGGCTTTAGGGACGCTTGTGCAGCCCTGTCCAAACTTTCATCCAAACTCTACAAGGTTAGGGCCTTAGAGCAAACGTCTCTGGATCTGTTGTAAAGTCAGACTGCCCTTTGGTATGTCTTCCTACGCGGCAGCAATCTTGGATTCCTGTGTACGGGAAGCAAGAATTGCAGAGTCCCATCTTCATAAGAAACCTGCAGCTCATCTCAAGTACTGTGCTATCTGAGGTCTACCGAAGGTCCCTGCTTAAAGCCCCATGACAAGGCAGGGAATGCTGTTGAAGCAACATTTCCCAAGAACTCTTGGAATCGCACTTCAAGGTTTAAGGAGCACCTGAACCAGAGTTTTAAACCTTCGTCATTGGACTTACATAGCGACTTCAATCCAATCCTCAAGTTCGCATGTCCATCCAAAGTCCACAGGTCATGGGGTGAACAACAACCAGCCTGTGTGAGGCAAGAGATCAAAAAGTAGGCGCTACGTTCCTAAACTCCAAGCCAGAATCCTATAGGCCCAAAAATGTCAAAGCAGCGTTTGAGGCTCTATGACTCCTGGTATCTAAAATGAAGATGGCTGCATGCTATCAGCCAATAGAGCACCGTGTTTCGCAAATGCCCATGGATGGAATATGTGGCGAGTTTCCATTTGCTCTTTCAGCGAGGTCGTCGCCATCTGTCATAGCTTTTCCAAATTCGCCAAATTCACTGCTGTTTACTGTATTTTGTCGTAGTGTGTGAAAATGATGGGGTTGACTGGTGTTTCAGGCAGGCTATGAGCAGACCGTCAACAAGTCCTCAATCAGGCGTAAGATTATATCCTCTTATGGGGCATGTAATTTTACAAGATGAATATACTCTTACTGGTACCATATATATATATATATATGTATTCCTAAACTACAAGCTATGAGCCAGCGGATTACAATGGACAAGCCCCCTGAACTCTAAACCCTGAAAGCTAAACCCGGAACCCTAAACCCTGAACCCTGAACCCTAAACCCTGAACCCTACATCCCTAAACCCTAAATAAGCCCCAAGCCCTCAGGCAGCCTAATGCTGCGACGATCCACGGATTTCAGCCCAAGAGTCAACCAAGGAAACAATAGCATTCCCTACCCCAAACCCTGCACCCCAAAACCCCAATCCTACCTGAACCCCAAAAGTATTTAGAATACAGGGACTCGGCTTTATGCAAGGAAGCCAACTCCGAAAACACCCATTCCAGCGAGCTGCAATACCCGCCAAGGTGGGATCCCTAGACCCATGCAAGACCTGGGCTTGACTTACATTAGGATTACATTGGGCTCAGGGTTTAGGGGTGGGGGTTTGGGGTTACCTTGGGGTGATAGTTTGGGGTTCTATTCGGGTTATACTCGGGTTCTATTGGGGTTAGAAATTGGGGTTACCGAGGAATAATTTGCTAAGGATTCTTGTCTAGATGTAAGCTTTCTGTCGTTGAGGCTTTTGGGGAGCTAGAGTGGAGAGGTTTAGCGTTACGGGTTTAGGTTTAGGGTTTAGGGTTTTAGATCCATGGATGTGGGAGAGATACCTTGGATAATGAGATCATCTCGAGCTTCACATGGGTTATCTTTGTGCAGTTGTCAGGGGGCTCGGTCATCTGTAGTATCATATGATAGCTTCTAGAAACAGACCACCCAAACAATCATAATTTTTTGTGGGAGCCTCCACATGCTACCCTGGAGGAAACACACATGAGCTCTCAGGTACAGTGTAGAGAGGTACTTAACTACCTAAACCCTGCAAGTACCATGCCCTACGTTATAGCCTTTTGGCCTACTGCTAGATACCCTATGACCCACAAACTTGACAGTGTTTAAAGGGTCTAGGTATCTTCTGTCTAGCCATAACGGGTCGTGATGAAACCTCTTGGTGAGAAATGGGCATGTTTTGGTGCTCGCACTCATTGTCAAAGCAATGAGACGACAACACCAAAGAGTTATGGAATTGCGTCATAGGCTAGCACAAGACATGTAAAGAAACTCCAGGCCTGTCGTATCTGGGTCGAGAATCACTCTATAAGGGCTGTGCATCGCGATGAGGGCGACTGGTATGGCAAATACAGGTTTGGGAAACTGTCGTAGAGATCTCTGCAATCCATCTCTGATCGCACTACAATAGTCCCCCATAAGATACTCGTCCCTTCTTTTGTCAGTCTCTTGCTGCTACACCATTGTCCATGACATGTAAGAACTGCACGAAATCGTTCGTAGCGTGCCCTCGACCAAAAGGAACTGCACCCCACCACAGCCAACCTACCACCTTCCTCTAACCCACGTGATACAACTAAAAACAAAACATGGGATCCAGAATCTTGAGCCGTTTACACTCAACTTTTCTGAAAAGGTGCTTGACTCTACGCTGTGTACCCTGCTGCTTGAATTTCACTTGTTGGGGACTTTGGAATTACGTGAAAAAATGCATTGCAGCGGAAACCAAGTACTTCCCCTTGAAATGTAGCTCCCCGCTTGTTATCCCAGGAACGCCATGCAGCAATCTCTGCACGGCCCTAAACCCAAAACATATCCAAATCCCAAGTCCAAGCCTCCAGACCTTCAGCCCTTAACCACATACTTAGGATGCACATTTCTAAGCCCTACATCCTGAACCCTAAGCCCCAACTGAATTGGTGGTCCCAGCTGAATGCCTGATTTTTGATGTTTTTGGGAACCCCGTTTAGAGCTATCTCTGGGCCCGGAGCGGCAGTGCTAGCTCCCATCGAGCGGCCCCATACGCCCACCTTGTCTCGATTTGGGTTCGGGCTTCAGGGTTTAGGCTTAGGTTTTTGAGTGAACTGCTTCTTTCGCGTCCCAAACCCTAAAACCTATGAAGCATGTGGGTCCATAGTCTGGAGCCCTAAGGCATTGGCCTTGTGGTGTGTGAAGTTGCCCTGGAAATTTTAGTCTACAAGAAATGCCTACTTTCGGCAGTTGGACCCCTGGGTTTAAAGGCTTAGATCACATGAGTCCTGAAGCATGCAGGATTCTGTGGCCTTTGATTTTGCGAATTCCTGGGGCGATCTTTGGGAGAAGGAAGCATACCTCCAAAATAATGCGTCGAGAAATGAAAGAAAGACTTGGCGGCTCCCAAATATGCCAGCTATTGCTCCCTGCAAGTCCCGCGTATCTGCCGTACTGATACCGCTGCTCCGACCCCTAGTGTCAGCCAATCAGGGCGCTTCTGTGCTTCTACCCTCAGGGGCTCTAGGCGCCAAGGCCTGGGAGACAACACCAGCAAGCCCCAATAAGTGAGGTTTTAAGTGCTAGTGGCATTGTTCTTCATGGCACTTGGGCCCTGGAGGCCAGTATCCGAACCTCTGGCAGCTGGGTAGGCAGGTTCAGCAGCTGAAGAATGCAAAAGGCGCAGGACTGCTACAGTGATACAGAAAAGGCCTAGAATTTAGGGTTTAGGGATCAGAGGTTAGGGCTTCGGGCCCAGGTGTTGTAGTAAAGTTCGTGTTTTGGGGCTTCCAGCACCCCTGACAGGAATGGTTGACCTGTGCAACTGAATCGAGCTACCAGCCCGGCAGACTGAAACTGGGTTTGAAGGCCGCTTCCTTGATTCGTGCCTGTTTTGGATCTCGAGGTGGCATCTTTCTGCTTAATCCGCTGTAGCTCCTCCTAGCCAAGAATGCCACACCATGGAAAGAGGGGGAGCTCTGCAATATGTAGCTTCAATATGCATCCTGAACCCTGCGCCGCAAATCCAAGACCCTACTCAATGAGAATGCATGCAGCTCCAAGTGCAGCCCTTAGCGTAGGTTCTCATACAAACCCCATATGAGCCATTGTCTAAAATCCTAGTATCCCCCCCAATACCCCCTATGGTAGTCCACTATACAATATAACCGCCTTTGAGGGGTTTGGGCTATAGCCCATATGCTTTGCGGTCAACTTTGAGGTCAACACTCGAGTGTATCCGCGCTTCTCGCGGAGATTTTGAATAACCTTAGCTTTTTGGAAGTTTCCAGAGACAATATGGGGGTTTAGGGGTTAAGGGTTTAGGGTGAAGCTGAAGCCAAGGAGCCTTCTTTGGAGGTCGATCTCAAAATTGTTGGGCGCGTTCGGTAACAAGCATAATATAGCGACGGTCCAAGAAGGGACCGTATTTTGGGAGCTACCCAAAAGGACTCTGCAGATAAAGATGACCCTTGATTAATTATCTTTGAAAAAACTCGCCCCCCATGAAGAGAAGCTTCTGGGCAGTTCCTGATTGAAATGCAGCTCCCGCTGTTGCTGGAGGCAACCTTGCGGCTTCTTACCCTACAGCCTAAAATCCTTTAGGGTTTAGGGCAAGCATCTGCCAGCAGAGTCTGCGTCTGAGATCGAAGAATTCCCAGCTGGGCATTTAGGATTTGGGGTTTAGGGTTACCACCCCAATAATGGAGAATCAAATGGAAAAGAAAATGGAAAATGAAATGGAAACTGGGGGTATATAAAGGTCACGTAAATGCAACATCAGGAAATCCGAGGCACACTTTGCACAAGCCTTGGCGCAACAGGGAAATAGGAAGGAGTTCTCTACATCCGCGACTTTATCAAACAGTCTAACCAGGTTCCCCAGTAACCCATTAATAATAAGGGTACCCTTTTTCCTACTGTTCAGCTCTTATAAGGAGACCCCAAAATAAAAAGGGCAAAAGGGCACTACTGGGGTACCTAGCTGCTGTTGGAGGGTGAAAATCGATGAGTACTCCCAATGACGCAACACAACTGTGCTAGCAACAGCTGCCAGCAAGCTTTGAGCGGAAGGCAATGTATCCAAAAGTCCAAGCTAAACAGCAAACAATACGTGCCCGATCGAATACTACGAAAAAACGATACGAATTGGAGCGATGGCCAAACTTATCTAAAACCTCAATGTTACTTTGACGCTTAGCGATACGAACTCTTAACCCTAAACCCTATACGTAAAGCCCTGCCGCCTATAAACAAATCCTTCTATGAGGTCTGGGATGTGGGTGGGTCAAGGTATCCCCGTACCAGAGCTAAAATTGAAGACATTTGAGGTTGGAAGTTGCTAGGTCGGTATCTCTGTGTAGTACTTGAACGACGTAGAAGGCACATATGGAGAGCGTAAGATGTATACTCATTACAAGGGCTGTGGGGGAATATATCTTAGCTGCCTGACAACTCCTCAGCGAAAATCCTGCCCCAATATGCCGACGTAGTTCAGAATGTCTCAGAGGACATCCAGTTCATGCACGACGTTGTCATGCCCCATTTCAGTTAGGTCGAAAGGAGGGCCGCAACAGGGGTATTAGGGTCTAGTGTCAGGCTTATATACTGCAGGGATGGTATTCCCAATGATTCAGATGCGGGGGGGGTTCCCTAAATCAGGGGTACCCTTTATGGGATACCTATAACAAGTATCAAAATATGGTGGGGGGGTCTATCTTGGGGTTCCCTTATTTAGGGATACTACCACAACTCCCCCAACCATAAACCCTAAAGGGAGTTACGACAATGTTCCCATTTATATTCAGATATCTTCATCATGCCATTCTGACTTCTTCTTCCTTGCTGTCCAAGCTGCGGCAGCAAGGTCGTCACGCTCAAAGTAGCCCAAAGACACGTAATCGCCGCCGCTCATGCCTCGTATGGTTTCTGGGAATCTATGGGATTAGGTGTTTGTAGGGTTGATAGGGTTTAGTTAGGGGCTTAGGTTCAGGGTTTTTGTGTTGACCTTTTGATGTTTGGGGCATTAATGTGGTCTCCACTATGCTGGCTGCAGCTGCCGCCGCTATCCAATTGGAAATAGAACAACCCTCTGCGTACCTTCGCTGGGGATAGAAAAGCTAACTAAGCGGGCCGCGCACAGTGGTACCCTGATTACAGGGTTTGAGGTCCAAATTCCATGTTCTGTCTAGTTTGGAGAAACTAGGATACCAATAGTTGGGTATTTGGATCCTGGAGGCAGTGCCAAAGGTCATGAAACCGAGACCTCTCAAATGTCCAGACACCCGAGGCAACAGAACTCACTCTAAACCCTAAATCCTCACGGCGAATCCTAAACCCTAAACCCAGGCCTGAGCCAGAGAAGTCAAAGCAGCACACCGCGATGTTCAAGGGCAGGAAGCAGTACACCTCCCGGCAGAACTTGTTATGACAATTTATTCGTAATGTCCCTATCAATATTGCTATTCTTATTCCTCACCATTACCATTACTAAGAGAATCCAAGGCTTCTGGACCTGGGATTGAAGGGCCTCCTCTTAGTTGTCCACCCGGCCGTTTGGGTGGCAGCCACCGCTGCTCTAGCGTGAAACAACAAGTCACCGCACGTAAAGTCATGAAATGGGGTGGATGATCATGGTGAAGGGGGCTATCCATCGTGGCTCCCAACCTCAACAACCAAGAATCGCTGCGTCAAATGCGGCATGTAAGACAATGCCAGAAGTCCTAGCCTGCAAAATCCACATGTAGCCCCAATTACCTACATAATGTGCAGGTATAACCGATGAAACTTGAGGTATTTGGGGTTAGAGCCACATCCTAGAATCCTAAAAAGCGGTACCTGGCAATGCGCCCATAATAAGCGGACCGTCAATCATGTTGGACAACATCACTACACGCCAAAATATTATCCTACGTCATCTTGTTGAAAGCAGCAGCTGTGCGCAGCCTGCAGAAAAGCATCCAGACGGGAGCAGGCATTGCCATGGCAGATGACGACCTGATCTGTTTCAGGGCTTATGAGGTTCTTGGCCCCAAGGGCGTCAAGTAGGCAAGTAGAAGGTGTTCAGCATCCCTCCTTAAGCCTTCTAATGGCACTTGAAACCATGTCCTTATTAGATGTTATTAGATATTCGGACGCAAGCAAGGGTTTAAGATCATGAAGATTCTCCACCCAGCCATGCCGGCAACGCAAAGTTTCCGCCTGCTGGACCTGATCTTGGTCCATGATGCATTTCTCTAATTTTGAGGTTTTCTACCTAATGATGCAGGACAGAACTCGAGGCGAGCCGCTGGAGAATTTAGAGCGGGCATAGGGCTGGGTTGAGGGGTTCTTGGCTCACAGAACCTTGGGTCATATTGCCCTATGGAATCCTTGAAGGAAAGGCGCTGACCCAGCAAGACTCCAATGCAGCATATTATCCAATGATTTACGGGGTATTGGGGGAGGCATAGCTGTGTAATGTTCATCAAAGGGGCTCAATTATTTAGCACAATATGCACCTAACTGCCCTCTACTAGGCAAATAAACCCTGGAGCTCCATAATTATCTATAAGTACTGCCAACATTGGGCCCAAATGTCTATAAATAGATATAAATAGTACATACATTGGACATTGGACTATTTGCGGCCCTAGGGCAACAACGCTGCTGCAAGGTGTAGCCCTGACTGCAATCGGAAGCCCTTCTCTCAGTATGGCTTGTTTTTGAGCTGGGACGGTCTGAGACCGGAAGCATGACTGGCCTTGTATTTAGATAGGAATGAGGGAGCGGATCCTTATAGTATAACCCATTATAATGGGTGTTCCAATTTCTTTTCCATTCCTTCATGAAGCCAAGTTAGGGCTGATAACGCCTGGCTCCTCGCGAATAAATTCCTGAACTAAATAGTAGCAGTAGCTTGCATTTCCCTTTTCATTGTGCCAACATAACCCCTATGTAACCCCTATACAACCCCAACATAAGCCCTATCTATATATATATATATACACATACATAACCCCTATATAAACCCTAATACCCCCCCCCCATATGGCCCCCAAACCCCAATACAATCCCTATAACCCCACATCCTCAACCGTGAGCCAAGCAAGCCTCGGTTGGAAAGAGGGTATAGAGTTTAAGGGTTGAGGGTTTAGGGGTTCAGTGCTTAGCAAAAATAGGGGTTAAGCGTTGATTTTGTTTTGGGTTCATTGCATCTACAAAGCGGCACTGACAGAATAGGGGCAGATACCCTGAACCCAAGTGCAAAATCTTTTCTGAGCTTCTGACAACAGCTTTCTCGTCGGTTTTGGCAGCATGTGTCCTTACCATGAATCCGGTTCAGGGGTTAGGGTTCTGCTAAGATCACTTGCTGCTCTTTAGTTGGGAATGAATCGGAATGAAGAAATGAAAAGAAGATGGAGCCTTCTGCATTCTTCGGTTCTATGGGGGGCTACTATGGGGAGCCATGCCTCCACCCCGACTAACAACCCCTAAGTGTAGTAGTGGTTGGAGAGGTTTCCAGATGCAGCGCTCGTTTATAGCTTCAGTTCTCTGCCAGTGTCCATCATTTCCCTTCCGTGGTCTCCTTCGAGAAGCTCTATACACCTCTACTCCAACCAACAAATGCCCCTTCAACAAGCCCTGCTTGGTTTCTGGTGAATAAGGAAAGGAGGAGTGAATCCCGGTACCTGACTGCTGTTCCTGCTTCGTTCTAAGGTCTCTGGAAAAGGGGCAGACTCGGAAGGATTGGGAAGATTGAGACTTGAAACCGGAAGCCGTAGCACCCAGCGCGTCGGGCTAGGGAATCCTCACTTGAATATCCTGTAGTACCCACCGGGGTTAAATCAAGGTTCTATTGGGGTACTGGGATTATGGAAGAGAAAATGGAAAGTACTATTTAGGATCTAGGGGGCTGGCAAAGGCACACCATCGGTTTGATCACACTTATTCCCTGACTTTGAAGAATAGCCAAGTGCCGCTTTGCCCAAAAAAAACTCACTCCAGACCTTCCACAGTCCCTAGGCACTCTTGTTGTATAGTCCCCCTTAAGTAGATAGAATGTGGGTTTATGGGGATCTTATTATCATATACCCAAAGCCATATTCTATCTACTTAAGGGGGACTATAAGGTTCAGGAGAACCGGAAAAGTTTCCAGATCGGTTCATGGCCCAGACTCCTGCAAGCACTGGGCGCAAAATGTCAAGATTGAGAACCTTTTAAAGAGTGGTGCTCCCGCGGGCAAGGAATAAATCATGCACATAAGCAGGTAGAGCTACTACAGCACGATCTCTACAAATAGGTGGATGCGGATTTCTCAAAGTAAGAGAGCCCACCAGACCGCTTAACTCCATAAATGGCACCCGCCCTTGCAGGAACCCAATGCATCCTTCCCTCTCTGAACGAATTTACAACCCTAAGGGTCCAAGTACCTAATAATCCCAAAGCCAATACTATAATTACAACTACCCAATACCCAAGTACCTCATTATTGGGTACATGGACCCTAAACCCTAACCCCCATATACCCCTATATACCCCAATGTATCCCCTAAACCCTGAACCCTTGGACCCTTTGGGTCCATGTACAAGGCAAATTTGGTTGCTGCTCCTGGGACCCCGGCGGATTTTCGGGCTCAAAGATGGTGCAAACCAAGGTGTGCCCGCGCCTTACATCTCACAGGGGGCTTAGGGTTTAGGGTTAGGGGCTAGGGTTTTAGGGTTTAGGGTTTGAGGTGTAGGTTATATTGGGATAATGGGAAAGGAAATGGCAACTACTATAATATAATATGGGGTATATGTAAGGTTATATATTGGGATAATGGAAGAGAAAATGGAAACTGCTATTTAGGGGTTAGGGTTTACCTTATATCGGACAGGCATATATATATATAATATAGGGTAATATGATCTTGGGATTATATAAGGTAGTATAGGGCTTATACCCCTAAGGGTCCTAGGGCCCAAAATGATAGGGCTTCAGGTCCCAAATTCCATTCATATCATAGCATTTGGGACCCCAAGGCCCCAATATTTGATCCTTGGACCCCTAGGGTCTCAGTGGTCTAAGGCATGCCGGGTTTCCTGGAGGGGGTTTAGGGTTTAGGTTCTGGGGCTTTAGTTCACTCAAGTCACCAAAGTGTAGTAAACCTGTAGGCCTGCGGTTGGACCTGTGATGAAGGGGGTCATCCTCCAACAGTTTCAGGCCCAGCAGCAATTACCTAGAATCCCTCAGACTAGGACACATGGCCACGGGGCATACGTAAGTTTGGGTCTTCATAAATTCATGGTTGAACCATTCAGGATCTCAGTCTCAGGGCACTGGGCCGGAGCACTATACAGGCACGGGTCCCGGGTGCTGTACGGCTCTCATGTGTAGCTTTATATACATTACATGCACATGACCTTCAGGAAATATGTCGGGGTTCATTCCCTGGTCAGATCAAAGTGCGAGGAGTGGAATAAACCTACAATGTTACAAAAGCCAGTGCAACTGCGATGCCATTGCACGCATGCAGCGCTGATTTCCTATGATGGCATCCCTACCTACAGTTGATCCCTAAACCCTAAAGCCATGATAGTCTGTTCTGATGGCTGACGCGTGTTCTCCCCTAAGCATGAACCATGAGGTGTCAGTCCGGGTCTGTGCTTAGCTTTGATCCCGAATTGATGTATATCGCTTCAGCCCTACATTGTGAATAATTCCTAAGGGTTCAGGCAGGAGCTACCGCGGCAGCAGTTGCGACAGCAATGGCTGAACAAAACCAATGCAAACCGGCAATCTAGCTTCCATACGATGCTGAATTGCAAGTTCAGCTACGTCGCACGCTGCCTGAACGCCTACTTGTAACCCTAATTACCCTAACTGCCTGCAGCTTGGGTTGAAGGGTTAAGGGATTAGGGTGGGTTACTGGCCATTGTGTACTTGATACGAACTCTGGCACAAACACCTGGTGTTTGCTAGAAAATGAGGGCAAGATGCTATAGCACTCAATGCCTGGAGCCCCTAACATATCTAGAATACTGGCCTACTTTAGGGGTCCATTTACAACCTAAATCCTAAACCCTAAAGCATGACCACTGCATGCTACTCCCTCATTCTTCCTACGAAGCACCGGGTACAACATAGAGTCAGATAGTATCCTCTTTTGGGGTATGGTGCTGCAGAGGAAGGAAATAGTCTTATCTGGTTCAACGTCAACATTCGCATGGGCCGCCGATTTCTGCGACTTTCGCTGGAAAATTCAGCTAGCAAGTACTCGTGCGAACACGGATCAAGATCCCCTCCCCCAAGCTGCGCAAATGCCTGAAGCAAAACTCATCTACGGACAAACTTCATACGGCTAAGGTAGGCCACTAGAATCACTAGAAGAACGCAAGACCCCTTTGTTGAATTCAGGTTCGCTTTTGACTACGCGTTCGTCGCGAGTCTCCTCGTTTGCGCGGCTTGGTTAGGTTCTACATCTAAGGTGAGACGGCCATCTCGCAATGTCTCAAAAGAGGGGGTCCGCTTGCCGCCGGTCCACTGGGAATGAATGCTGCGATCTACGTACAGCACCAAATTTGAGACATCTGCAGGTGCTCCAAGGGCTCAAGATTCAACGACGTGAAGAGCCTCATCCTCCACTCCCTCCAGACCTTTGCAGACAGGGCTGCAAAGTTGGGCTGAGGAGCACGGCCACCATGGAGGCGCTTACATAGTTCCATGTGGGGGGTGCGCAGGCAGTATAACTTTCATGAGAGAGGATAAAAGACTTTAGCGGACTGCATGGCAAGGACTGGGTATAGGATAAAACCGAATAAGAAGTCCATTACTTTAACTAATCCCCTATGACTCCATGTAATCCCACTTCCATTCAAGTACTCATGTCATTTTCCATTTTCTGTGCCATGTGATTCTGTATTCTTGGTAACCATCTAGGCCCCGTTACCAAGTGCAACCCGGCCTTCGGGGACTTGGAGTTCTGGCCACAATTTCTCCACGGAGGATTCTAGGGTGGCAGTATAGAGGGGGTTGCAGGGGAACCCATAGGGTTATAATGAAACAGCTGCTGGGTTTAGTGGTGAAACTTATGGCCCCGCTGTAGCTTCCATTTCAGGTCGTCTGGGATGCAGGGCATCTACAACAATTTTGCTTGGTATAATTGTATAACTCGAAAAGGAATACTACTAGGAAAGACTGACAGTAATAGCAGGGGAGGCACTAAAGGAAGGGCAGGGGTTGGAAGTCTCGAGAAGTCAACGGCGCCAATCCAGTAGCATCCTTCTCTGCGGAAAGCCCCGCATCGAACCCTGAAGCCCACATGCCTATGTAATGGGCTCCTGCTCCTTAGTACAGGCAATTACAGACATCCATACAAAAAGCATGTTCCAGTTCCCAATGCTAGACGTAACTCTTGAATGCACTCCTAGGATCCCAGAGGCCCCAAAGCGCTGAACTCTCAAGTTGCACAAATCGTGTGGTCCTCTATATAAGGATAATGGAAAAGAAAATGGAAACTGACATATTATACTAGGGTTTATATATTGGGGATATGTAGGGATAATGACGGAAAATGGACACTACTATATTATACGAGTTTCCATTTTCATTTCCATTATCCCTATATAGTCCTATATTACACTATATCATCCAAATATTCTATTACCCTATACTTATATATACTAGTCCCGGCTGCCCATGTCGGCCAGCATCCGGCTAGTCATTGCAGGAGGCCTTGCGCCATGCAAATAATCAAGGGGGTTACATTGGGGTTGTAAGGGGTGATTTAGGGGTTATATTAGGGTTGTATAGGGATAATGGAAAGAAATTGCAAACTACCACATTATACTGGGGTACATGTTGGGGATAGAAAAGGATAATGGAAAAGAACATGGAAACTACTGATTATCCTAGGGTATATGTTGGGGATATATATATATATAGGGATAAGGGAAAAGGAAATGGAAACTACTATTTTATAAGATTTGATTCTTGGGCTTCTAGCATGGTTTCCCTGCCCCCCCCCCCGCCCCTCTTACCACCCTCCTAAGGTTCTGCGCTACTTCGGGGTATTTCAGGAGAAATAGGGCCCATTTCAGGGGTAACCTAAGAGGGTACTATTGGAGGGTGCTTGGGAATCGGGGACTTAGAAAGTATTAAAACGCCTATGAGTCTCATAGCGACCTCTGTTCTCCCCATTCCACCTTATTAACCTACTTCCGAAGTCCCCCAAACTCTCCCAGTAAAGGGGAACCCCAGATTCTGGGCACAACAAATGTCCTGCAATATAAATGTCAAGGTCAAGGCCATGGGCTCTAGTATGGTGTTCCTTTCCACCATGGGTTTACGCACCCGAATGCCCATGGCGCTACCCTCCTTAAACAGATTTAGCGCCCATACTTCGAACCTTAGAATGTGGTAGCTGATCCAGGGCTAGTATCACACCATAAAGCAAAGCCTTGGGGCCAGGGCTATGGAGCTTAAGATTTAGGCTGGGGCTTCGGCATTCGGAAACCTACCCTCAATCACTGAACTTCACAACCCTGAATTTCTACAAAGTGACAGACCCCATACCCTAAAGTGCGTGTGGCCTCAGACTGACAAAGCGCCGGAAGACCCTCAACAAACCCGTATCCTTACCAAAATGCCTTACAAGGACCAACGTGCTTGTGAAGGCCGAATCCCATATGAGGAAATCTAGCTCAATTTTGCTGGGGCTCAAAATAGCCCAATGCAAGTACCATGTATAGACAATGGGGCCCAACGTAGATATGATTTATAGACATGGAGCCCCAGGGTTCCTGTAGGAATGACAATAGCTTAGGAACTCGAAGCGGTGCAGGCTTGCTTCGTCCACACAAGGCCCCTAACACTCAACCCTACAGCCTCTTTGAGGACCCACCCCGGCTACCCCACAGGCAAGTACTGCACCAACAGACTTCTCTCTTCTCTGATTACTTATGTGCCATCATAACATAATCATGTCATAATCCCCTATATAATCCTGGTTTCCATTTCATTTTCCATTTTCTTTTCCATTTGATTCTCCATTATTAAGGGGGATACTACATTCTTAGCGTTACCTTCATTCCAATTGCGAAGTGCCTCCCTCCTTCGCAGGCACCAATGGAAGAGGCAAACTCCTTGGCCTCCTCACGCGGATTCAGGATCTTCGGGGGTCAGTAAGGGGTTGATGGCTACAGGGCTTTGGATTCTGCTAAGTTTAGGGTTGTGTGATGTAGGAGGCACAGGTTCAAGGAGGGTTTGGGGGAATAGGAATTTAATGGTTGTTTTCGTTGAGTTTGCCTGGACAAAGGATCAAGCTTGGTCTAGTGACATCTTCAAGCAGCCCCGTATGGGTGCAACACCAGGCACCCGAGTGTTGTAGAAGGATGGTGCGCGCCCTCTTTGCGATTAGTTTACAGAAGCTACCCACAAACCAAACCTTTAAAACAAGTACAACATTGCAAGCACTAAGCCCAAAAGCCCCAATAGCCTTACAAACTCTAGGTCCCAAACCCCGTACACCCACGTACCCCCAAAAAATTGAAGAAGACGCAGGCATAGCAGAGGGAACCATCACAGCCACATTGGCATATGGTTCCTCTTGCACCCTAAAGGTCCAAAGACTTGCAGTAGGAGGCCCCAAAGCCCAACAATAAAGGGCCCTGCAAGAGTCATATGATAGCCATAGAACTCTTGGTATAGAGGTTGCCGTTACCAACATCTCATCCTTAATGTTGGCGCTTCAGGTACCTGAAGCCGTTCGGACGATAGCGTTTAAGATCTAAAACCTCAGGATTTAGGTACTTACAGCGTTAGGCCTTAGATTCCAGGATGTGATGGAGGAAATGTACTCAGGGGGTTCTTTGAAGACTAACCAAAGTCAAGTACATGTTCAACTGCGCCCTCTTTCTTTGTCCACTTCATTCATGCATGTCAGCCCTTGACTCACGAACCTCCACCCAAAACCTGGCCACTGTCAACTTTCTCCTGAGATGACATCTTCAGAAGACCAAGAACATTTGTGAATGTGCAAGCTTAGACATTTTGTTGGGGGCTTCCACTTCTTACCTCTTCTTCCCAACCTTGAAATGGTACAGCTCGTGCTGCAAAAGCGCTTAACATGAAAGGTCCCAGCATCCAACAGCTGCTCGCTTGGGATTACTGTTAACCCAAAACCCAAAACCCTTGACATAGCGACTGAAGGCGAGATTCGTTCCTGTTCCTGATGACCGTGCACTCCGAAGGATGCGAAGAAGCTCTCCCAAAGGGTCCATGCACTCAATAATTAATTAGGTCCCTTTAGAGGGGATATATAGGGGTATATGGGGTTTAGGGTCCATGTACCCAATAACTATAGGTACTTGAGTATTGGGTAGTGGTAATTATAGTATTGGTTTTGGGTAGGTCTATGATTATTAGGCACTTGGGCCCTGAGAGTCTTTGAAAAGAAAGAGCGAACTTCCAACACGGCACCGCGCGGTCGTGAATTGCCAGCAAGGACATCTTATACCCCAAGCTGACAAGCAGCACCATCTTATAGGCAACTCAACAAGAGCTATGTGCCTTGATCACTTCCACCTTGTCCTCTATGAGCGGGTGCAAGGCGTAGTACCTGAACTGGATCGGTCCTAGATGTACTTCAACCAACAGGGTTCACCCAAGTAAACCAAGGAGGAGGCTTGTGGTGTCAGTACACAGTGATTTCCCATTGCTCGGATCCGATATACCTTAGGTTGACACCTTTCAGACATGGCATCTTTCAGGGCACATCCGGTGCGTTAGATGAATTCTGCAAGATGCCTTGATCTGAACGAAGACCTCCTGCCCTCTTCCCTCAATGCAAGGGCCCGAACAATTGCTGAAGTACTCCTTCGAATTCTATCAGCATACTGCTCTGCACGACCTACCCCGAGACCCCGCTCTCACTATTTCAGCACCATCTTCCCTTGGACGGGCCTGATCCAAGCATAGTACGCTTTCGCCTTCAGCTTCTCATTGAGACCGTCCGGAAGAGAAGGCACCTCACAGTCCAAGGCATATGGAGTATTGGTCTTGAATTAGGGCTGGAAGGACTACATGGTCAGGGTCAGGGGCGCTTAGGACTTAGGCCGTAGTTTTGGGGGATTTGTAGGGCAAAGGTCTGCCCAGACTTTGACCCCTGAAGACGAATTTTGCAGCCTAAAGGCCCAATCCCTCAGCGCTGCGCCCGAGTAGTTGACAAAGAAAACCTGCACAACCTTCGGAGCAGCAGTGACAGAATTTGAAATTTGAAGATGATGTCTCGCCGTACGTCGACATCGTTGTCATCCTCGTTATCCTCATCCTCCTCCTGCTCATACTCCTCCTCCTCGTCCTCGTCCTCTTCTGCCTCATCCTGACTGGGTAGGGGCTGGCGTCGGCGGCTGCGGTGGTGGAGCTGACCGTTGTTGATATAGGGGATATATGGGGGATATATTTGGATAATGGAAGAGAAAATGGAAACTACTATCATATTGGGGTAATATCAGGGGTTAGGTGTGGTGGTGTGGTGGTGTGGTCGTGTTTGTGGTATTTCGTGGTATTTAATGGTAGGCCGCGGCCTAGTAATAGTGGTTGCAATAGTAGCGGTAGTCATAGTGGTAGCAACAGTAGCAGCCCTAGCATCTCTACGTGCCATTTAAAGATAAAATGGATTAAGCCCTTTAGAGTCTATAAGTAAGGCATATGATCAAATGGCTCAAGTTATGAATGGCCAGTAGAAAACACTGGTGATAATGAATGGTTGGATAACAGACCCCAAAACGGGCCTAAGCCTTGGTACAAAGACCATGCAGTGCTTGGGTCTATATTTAGTCATGTGTACATGGAAACGATACACGAGAACAATTCATCAGGTTTGAGTCTTTCAGTTCAATGCCGGAGCATCTTTAAATCCGGTGGTGTGTAACTGGATACTGTCTAAGCTGACTCGGAAACACCTACATTGCGAATCTTGGCTGTAGCTCAGGCAAGACCAGGAAACCAGCAAGCCATTTTTTGTAAATGCCTTGCAGAAATTCAAGCTTCTTTGTTTATTTTTTGTAAATCTGGTGCGTTCAAGAGGTTTATATGATAAACACGCACGCAGCACAATGAGGAAGCGCTCCTTGTTGAAGGTGTGCCCACTCTTCGCAATGGGCTGCAGCACAATATGAACACAAATCAAACTCTCAACCCCAACCTGACGCCTCAAGATTTGGAAGCATTGTGACTAAGCAAAGATATTTCCACCAGAAGGACCATATTGATGAATCTGATCTCAAGACCTTCCACTGTATACGGACATACTACTCGAACCTGACGTACACTGGCTTCTCTCTCTCTCTCTCTCCCTCTCAGTCAAAAGATGTACATTCTGTGCATATTTATGTACACACAATATGTATGTGCATAACGTTGATAAAGATAACAATAAACTGTATATACACATATTAATCAAAGCCTACACACACCTATACCTCTATAATTCTATAATTGGTAGACATACGGATCTACGCAAAAACAAATATGTACATACATGAAAATTAGCTACGAATGTGGGTTGCAATGACCATCACCCACTTGGTCTCTTCCAAAGATGGGGGGACCCAGGTTCAGATTTTAGGGTTGATGATGATGCCTTCTAAGGGGAGTCATGACCCCAGGGCAACAAACTATCCCTAGGCTCCAGGACCCGAGACCCTTAGCCTTAGCCAAGACTGTCCCTCCATGATCTCTGCATGTAGAACTCCTGATAAACCACTTACACAAAGGTCCAGGTATCTAGATAGCACGCATGACAAAGTAAATGGGAGCCCTTGTAGAGTTTGAGGTCGAGAAGACCTTCTACTGCATTATTTTTGGGAGCTGTCTGGGTGACGTAGCAAGGCGCCTCAGCAGCGGGTGCTGCCGCCTTCAGTTGAAGATCTGATGCCAGAGCACCTGAGGAAAAACGTGTTGAGCTGTCGAACTGGTCCTAAGTTACAATGGCAGCCCCTTACGGCATGCCATAAACACACAGGTAGCGATTCAACTGACTAGAAGGCGCGTACTTTCAGTTTTCTGCTCTCCCTATTCGCAAGCGACTGCTCACAAAAATGCAAGAGATAGAACGATCTGGTATAGAACATATGTCAGTCTGATCTGAGCAAGTAAAGAACAATCGCCCCTCTGGAGGCGGAGTATGTGCAGAGTGGTAGAGTGGACCACTGAAGCTGCGGTACTCTCAGCTGTGTCGCGCATGTTGGCCAAAGGGCAATTGGCCATGAGCTAAGCATAAAAAGGCTTACTAGACTGGCATACAGCCAACACTAGAGTGGAAGCCAAATTGACTGCCGGGTGGCCCTGCCAAAGCCGATTTTGACTTAAACATCCAGAGTCAACGCTCAGTCAGCGCCGCTGTCAACGCTACAGTCACTACTAGAACAACTGTGGGAAAGCCACCGTTTTCACCTCAGAAGCCAATAAATCAACCATGTGCCAGTTAAAACCTACCTTTCTGAGAAAAGAAACAACAAATACGCAATCCCCTCGCTTGGTGCAATCTGCGTGCGGATTTTCAGCAAACATCTTAGCAGGAAAGACTCCTCGGGATGGGGCCTCTGGCTGCTACCGTTGCACACAGATCATTTCGCAGCTTGCCTTTGTACGGTGGATGCAGGAAATCTTGCACCACATCTATGCTAACAAACAAAATCAGCAACCACAAGCACCCTGCACCCCCTTCTTAACATTGTGACGAACAGAGGTCAAGGTGATGCACACTTTTGGTCCTTTGTCCTGGCTGCCTTCGTGCAACGTCTCTACCAATCTTACAAGGGGTGCAGCGGAGCGAACAAAGAATCGGCATGAGATGCACGCCTACTGGGTTGCTACTTACTTCAAGTGACCATAATTTTGGTCTATACGGTTTAGGGTTCAGGGTTCAGAGTTTAGGGCTAAGCTTGCCATTATTCGGGTCTATAATGAATTGTAGGGTTTCCTTGTTATAGTAATAGTTGAACAAAGTTCATCAACAGCAACCCAACCTAGGCATGCACATTACGAAGTGTTTGTGCAATCCATTATAGATATTATGAGAAGCTGTAGGGTACGACCAGTATCTGAGCATCACTAGTGTTTTCTTACACAGTGTAAAAGACAGGTTTTCCATGAATAGAGATGTTTCTAGGTCTGTGGACACAGCCAAAGTTGACGGCCCCGAGTAGCAAGTGCAAAGCGCGACGCTTGGCCGAAACGTGATAAGTCATCTGTTTCCTTCCTTTCTTTCCAGCTAGGGACATTGCTAAAGTTGTTGACCTCCCGCATGCCAAGCAGAACCCCAAGCCCGATCAAACGGACAAATCCTTGAAAAAGAGATCGCAACAGTTGAAGCAACTACCAAAGCCACGCCTGAAGGTGTAATCAAAACCCGCTTAGGCTTGCGCTGCGCAGGCCGCCAAAATTTCTCAAGCTCAATGCCAAGTCTAACCCAGCTTTTTTGCTACACCCCAAGCTTGACTTCTAGACCGTCTAGACCTCACCAGCACCAATCCTAGAGTTTCACATACTTCGCATGATCCCAAATGAAGTCAACTCCAGCTTCTGCGCAGCGACAAAGAAAAATTGAAATTCCCACCCCTGCACTACACGCTTCAGTCACGAGACCTACGGCTTTCTCCTCGAAGGCGGATGCCAACAGCAAAGCCGCGGTAGATGATCCCTGGGCTAGTCGAGTCACATGGGGGCTTGCGTAGATGCTGGGGGTGTCCGATTAAGCTGTAGTTCGGCTGTGGCCAATTACATTGTGATCAAGACCTTGTCCCTGGTGGAAATTCAGCCAGGCAGCTATAGTTTTGAGCTGCAAAACATACTGGCAGGTTTACTCGCAAAGCGGCTAACCAGAAAGTGCTTTGGTGATGCAAATGGTAGTTTCCCAAAACAGGGGGACCCCAATACAGACGCTAGTATACTCTAATCCCCAATAAGGTACCCCTAATCTGGGGAAAATTCCAAATGCCCTCTGGCGCGCAGCGAATGTTCAGGAGCATTTGGCGCATCGGAGTTCTTGTTCAAGCCAAGATCACGTCTGCTCCATCATTCCGAGGCTCTTGTAAAGGCCTGCTACACTACTTGGAGGGTCATGGGAACTCAGTAAGTGGGTTAATAATGGGAAAACTGGGGCTCTCATATGGCTTATAGGGGTTATTAACCGACTTACTAAGTCCCCATGTCCCTCCAAGTATTCATGACTTGCATGACCACCCTGGCTCCAATCAAAGATGTACCCTCCTCAAGAACGCTACACATCAGCAGCAACCTGATAACATGCTTCCGCGCCACGCATCGAACCATGAAATCCATGATCTGGCCATAGTCCTTCTGGGATGAAGGCAAGCCAACCAGGAGCACAGCGGAAACTCCTCCAGCACAAAGGGTCGGGGGTTTGGCCTTCAGGGTATGTGTCTTAGGGTTCTTCGATTTAGGCTCAAGGGACCTAAGCGCTCAGACAAGCCGGTGGTTGAAACATGGACAGTTCCCAGTTTAGTCTAGGCCATTTAATTTAAGGGGTTTGTCGGTGGGTCTTAGGTGTGAGCTATACAAGCTCCAGAACCGCAAATGCAACACGAAGCAACTAAGGGATGACAATGAGGGCTGATGCATGGAGAGCTGCGGCCGGTCGCGGAAAAGGGGGATTCACAGGGCCTTTTGCTTGACAACAGATTGGGAGTCTTGGTTTCAGATGGATGGGGTCACAGATGTAGGGGACTAGGACTGAACCTCAAAGCTACAAACCCCTTAAATGCTGCGCAACGTAACCTGCAAGCCATCAACGTGCTCCTTCTGCCGGCAAGGTGACTGGGGAAACTCCTGGCAACAGCTGAGGTCTTGCAGGCCCCAAACTAGAATGGGCCCTCATTATAGCCCCCAATATTCCCAATATTGAACCTAGCTCGGGCGCTCTACGCCCTTTTTAAGGGCTCCATGTCGATTCTTGGGAGGATACCTGGATCTCAACATGTGACTCCTGGCTTTGAGACACAGTATTCTGTTGTTGAGGGATCTTCACCCTAGACCTAGGCAACCCAAACCACATGACACTAGCAGGTGTGAAGAACTGTATCCCGAATTAACTACATGGAACATGGATTTGGGTAGTTTTTCGCATATTATCACTATATGAGGGAGTAACCCCTAGCATACTCCCCCATATGATCCGCTACAGAACGTCTCTTGGAGGAGTTTACACTACATTATCATATGAGTCTGGGAACTGCGTTTGAAGTTCAGCAATTCCGTGTCCCTATGGTTGTAGCAGCCTTTGGATTGAAATTCATTGCGTCTTTGGCAAAAGCAAATATCGACAAACACCGGCAGAGAACAGAACAGCTTAAGTAGTGCTCAAGCAGGTGTTTCCCTAAACCCTAAACCCTAGCCCGTAAGCCCAAAACCCTTGTGGTTCTTGGCGTGAAGAACACTAGGCCCTCGACAGATCTTAATGGAACAGCTCTACTAGACGGATCCATGGATCCATTTTGTAATATAGTGCGTTAGGTTCAGAGCTTCAGGGAACCACAAGTAGGTTGAAATAACCCTGGTAACTCCTGAGTAGCCTGGGTTCCCTATCACGCTCCTGCTGCAGGCCGTGTGAAACCCTAAGCCCTAAACCTTGTGGTAGAGCCTTACGATCACTCAACCAGAATCTCCGCTCTACGTACAATGCCGGGGCCTCCGGAAATGACGCGTATTGCAACCAGACCAGCTTGATAACGTCTAAACCAGTCTGTTTGAGCCTACTTGGTTTGGGTGAGCAGAGACAAGATTGCTCCAAATGCCTACGCAAAGAGTCGAAGCCCCCATGTAGCAGGCAAAGCCTTAAGATGCCCGTGTAGATTGTCTTCTTTGAAAGTAGCTGGACTCTGCGGGCTCTGTAGAAGTCCCCTTGGTGCCCAACGTCTAAACCATTCAAATCATGCGTCTACACTTCGCCTGCAGTGAAGAGCACGCCCGCGCTTGCAGCCCCAAAGCTCTGCAGGACTTTCTTTCGCACCTGGCATTCTGGAATATCAGCGGGCTGAGGAAAATTTGCAACACCCTGATTGCTCTATAACTATAAAAGACGTTGTGTTGTGTTCTTCAGTTGTACAAGATTTCCTGCATCCATCGCTAGGGTGGAGCCGCAGGGTGGTGATAAGCTGAAACCTATGTAAACCTAAACATACTTTCTCAGCGGTCTGGTCTCTTAGGTCCGGACATAAGTAGGTTGTAAAAGGGGGTTCTGCTTAGCTTGAAATGCACTGGAGGGTTCAGTGGGGGCCTATTTGAGGAAGGTGTGCATTCCGAGTTCATTGTTCTCGTTTGGCCTTAAGAGGTTAGGCTCCTGTAGCAAGGGGAAGGTGCTGGTAGGGGTAGTTCGGGTCCACACCCTGGCGCAATCCCTTTTTAACACTGCTAACGGCGACATCAGTGAATGTCCGGATGAGCAGTTCATGCTGCATGGTCGCTGCTACAGGTTATTAGCCGCTGCTTTTGGAATCTAGCGAGGAGAACGATATTACAAGAAGTGCTGAAGTTATAATCATAATCTCTGGCCACTAAACCTGACACTTGCGCATATAGGCCCTGGATCTAAACTAGGATCCCCATATGTACGCTCAACAAGGACCCCCCACAGAAACCCACGACTTACAGAAACTCCCATTTCATGCTCACAGGAGGCCTTCAACAAAAAAAAACCGAAAATTCGACACGCATATCGACTTTTTCCAGGTTGGTTGCTGTGGCCCCTCTCCTAGAGCCGGAACAGAGAGTCCAAATATGGGAAGGGCTAGCTTGAAATCACGTAGCGAAAAGTAGTTTCCCGGAGTACCCCTACCAGCCGTACCCTAAGAGCCCAAGGACCCAAGTAATAGGACTTTAGGTCCCAATACTATACTATTAATTGGTATTTGGGACCTCAAGCCCTGTTATTTGGGTCCTTGAAACCCTTAGGGGTTTTAAGGGGATCACCAAACGCCATGTGCCCTAAACCCTAAATAACCCTTGTGGGAATAAAGGGGATCAAAAAAAACCATGTGCCCGCTGTGTGGCCTTCTTGCTAATGCCAGAGTGAGCCTCGAAGACCTCAAGCTGATTGGGTTTGGGGTTTAGGGACTTGATGGGCTTGGGAGTTAGGATTTGGGGTTTAGGGATTTGGGGTTTAGGGTATTTTGTTTATGGTTTAGGGTTTGAGGTTTAGGGCTTGAGGTTTAGGGTTAAAGGTTTTTGGTTTAGGTAGGATTGGGGGGTTGCATTAGCTTCCCATATCTAGACGTTCCTGATACGTAAGTGCGGTAGCACGGTTATATGAAGGATAGCCATGCCTACAACGCAGATAATTGGCTTCTAAGAATGCCACGTATAATCAGCCATGAATATAACCCCAATAGTATACCCTAATATAACCCATAATAATCCCAGTCTCCATTTCATTTTCCATTTTCTTTTCCATCTGATTCTCCATTATTGGGTGCCACTATCCCCATACTTCCATCTGGGACAGCCTGAGTTGATAAGGGCAGTCACTTTGTCTGAGCACCCGTCTACGAAGCTAGTCAGCGCAACAATGTTTCTGGATATCCCTGCAAATCTGAACCATGCATAAGGCCTAAACCACGAACCCAGATTCGGCATGGCAGAACAACAGGCTTTGAGGCCAAGCTTCTTGCTAGCTTGAAGATTCGGATCGCGGGCCCCGAATGCGAAATGCCCTTAAGAGCAATGGCAATCCCACATCACTAAATACACTAGCTCCGGACAAGGGCTGAACGCATTTGTTTCCCAGAGGCTCACAGACCTTGTTGCTGGGCAATAATTTGGAAGCAATTCATGTTAGCTACATGGGACGTTGCAACTGCCCCCTGTTCCTCTACAAAGAGATGCGCACCCAAAACTTATCGAGTCTACTTTGCACCTGTCGCTCTCGCAACGGAATTCGACCATGGCCCTAAGCCCCAACTTGGTCCATACAGGTGTAGAGCACTGCATAGATAGATAGATATACATATGCGCTACATGCTTCCATTGCGAATCATACTCTTGAATCCCGCGTGATATGTCTGTTGCGGATTTATCGATATGAACCACCGAAGCAACTAAACCCTAAAGCCCAAACCCTATACCCCTATAAACCATAAACCCCTAAACCTTAAACCCCTATACCCCAAACCCCTAAACCTGGACTTATCCTGGGGATGCCTGGAGATCTGGGTCTGCCGAGTTGTACCTACTTTGGAAGTCGTACCTGTTTGATTGAGGTATTTGAAATTTGCCCTAAGGGTCCAAAAACCCAAACAATAGGGTATAAGGGCCCAAATACCATTAATATCATAGCATTTGGGCCCGAAAACCCTATTATTTGGGTCCTTGGACCCTTAGGGTTGGGTTTGGTATCCGAATGACCTAGCTGCGAGCTCCGGGACCGGAACTGCACTGCTGACGACACAAATCTACTTACTGCTGGTTGGTAGGGAATAATGCATTGTATTTTATAGGGATCATACGGGGATTATATGGGGAGTATATGGGTGGTTGTCAAAATTATGGTCCCTTTTTGGATCCCTGTTTAATTGGGACCTAATATTTAGGGTACCCAAAAAAGGGACCATAATTTTGGCAACCACCCATATAAGGATCATATTCCCTTATTTCCTACTAAGCACCCGCAAGTCTAGCATCTCCAGTGCCAGCTTGCAAGCCCTACCTTCGCCATTAGGCTACTGAGAGAACCGATTGATAAGCTGAGGTTCCGCTGATCTTTGGGTTGAAACACACCTACTGTACTCTAGAACTCTCAAAATAACCCTGAACCCTAAACCCTAGATAAATATGCTAGGAGCGGATGTACCAATTGAATTTGCACCTTCTCAGGATGGCCCGATGAGCGGCGCAAAGCTCCAACGTTGCTGAGTGGCCTCATAGGAAGCACCCGCTAATCGGGCTGTCTCGGAGTAAAGCTTGGCGACCTCACCTGAATGCTTGGAGGCTCGGATGAACTCCATGGGAAGCACAAGAACAAAATGCTTCGAAAAGAACAAACGGTTCTGAAAAGAGCCATGAGTCACAAGGTATCAGTAAACGTGGATTGTCACTCTCGCTGAAACTGCGTAAATCTCCAGAAAAAAAGTGTGAGATGAATTGCCAAGGCTGAATTCATCATGCAGGTTGTGCTTACAATTTCTATATTTTTGATCGTGTAAGCTCTTGATCAGAAACGCGGTGTCGACGGATTACGCTGTTTTGGACGCTTCGGCTATGGCAACCTAAGACTGCTCGGGTTTGCAGAGTGTTAATGTGTAAAGAAAAGGAAGCAAACGGGGCTCTTGAGAGTGCCTTGCGGAGGTTATACATAGGGTTTAGGAGGAATGGCAAACAAATGGAAACTACTACAATGGGTTACTGTATATATAGGGATTACTATAAGAATCCATATGGATGGAGGAATATCTAAGCCTTGTACTGTTTCATTGAAACTTGCAGCTTTATCTCCCACACGCCTGTCCAAAGCCTGCTTTGGCTGACACAGCAGTGTTTCTCAAAGTCAGTGTACCCTTGCCGGCCACAAGATATGTACGGGGATTACAAACTCAGGTTGCGGGTAAGAACATGTACGGACTTCGTGCAACAGTGCAGGATGAGGACAGTGATACAACCCTTCTCAAGCTCAAAACTTCTAGAGGTGAACCAACCGTAGAAAACACCTGAAGCCGTAGACTCAACACAAACCACTGCTTTCAAACCACAGAGGCTTGCCAAATAGTCCGGGAACACACGCACACACAAAACTCTTTAGTCTACCAAATGCTCGTTCAGGGAAGCGGCCATTGATGAAGATCGCCACGACCTGTGCAAACTTCCGAAGATTCCAGAAGCAACGCAGAACATTGAATAAACAGAGCAATCTTGCAGCTATCCTTAAAAATCAAAAGCCTATAGACTTCAGTTGGAATTGACAGCTTCCGTGGCTAACCCCTAACGCACCCTGCAATTACCAGCTTTTCCTAGGTCCTAGATTGTCATGCTGCCCTTCCTTCCAAGATGTCTGAAACAAGTCTCTTTCTACAGAAAAAGGTTGTAATTTCAGGCCACGGAGCAAGTATTTGTAGTTCGTTTGTCCCTTCAACAATGCAAAAAAAGGAGACAACTCAACGGATCCGTTCCAAATAAAGTGCTCGTCACAGCTGGCTGAAAATACAAAATTTGAGTTACTACAATTGGGGAACCATATTACTTGCTACATATACCCATTATGGTAACTTACTTACTGTCTCTATATATATATATACACACCCAGTATGGTATGGTAACTTAAGTTAAGTTCCCAAGCATCCGTGAAAGATTGCACAGTAACATGGTAGGTGGTTCAAATTATGGTCCGTCTGTGGATCGCCTGCGTAGAATACAGATCTAGTCATTTCCGGTACCCAAAAGATTTCCGGGACTTAGAAAGGGACTATCAATTTGACAATCCCCCAAATTGTGGGGTGTTGAAAACCACCCTAAACCCTACACCCTAAATACCCAGTGGGAATCATCCCTGGTTACATGTTGCCGCCATCCTTGCAAGCCTCCATGCCACCGAATAGTCATGAGCAGTCAGCAGTAGGGTTTCCTTATAACAGCCACTTATTGTAAGCTCCACATTTAGGAAACCGTCATTATATCGGGGTTGTCCAATATGCAACTTCAAGTAAGGTTGTGAAGGTGAAGTTACATGAGATCAGATAGAAAACAATACTCGCCGGCAAGAAGCCAAACCCTGCCCACGACATTGCTGAACAACACCTGGCTTATTCAGATTATGTTACTCTTTAGTCGGCCCTTTCGCCGTGCTTCCGCGGATCCTCTGCGACCACAGACAACTCTGATTTTGCTTATGAAATGTTCCTGCTGTATGTAAAATGTAAACAAGGGTTTTCGGACGGCCCCCAATATAGATAGAGTGGTTTAGGGTTTAAAGTTTAAGAGAGAGCCCCCCGACAATCGTCTGCTGTGGCAAGCTTGATGTTTGGAGTTTGCTATCGAAACTTGGCCTTGGCCATGCTTCCTAAAGAAGATGTTCCCAAAGGGTCCATCTGCCATATTATGTGTAGTCCTGTCCGTATGGACTACAGCGTTGTGCGCTGCTTATGTTCTTGTTCTTGATCCTCCATGTGCGCAATCCTTCTAACTATGGCCCGACGCCGGGCTGTAACCCGTTGGACCACACGGGCACGCAAAGGCCTAAAAAACATTTCGCTCTCAAAAATACTCCTAGTCCATAAGCTTGACCTAAAGGCGTTAACCCAACAAGCCCGTGTGATATTGCTAGGGAGAATCATCACGAGCTATACCATTGTTGCTTAACATTTCTTTATGCTAGTCTCCGCATTTGAGAAGCAACCCACACACTGAGAGAAATGGCCGCCTTGGTGTGTTCGGCGGCCTTCCTGCCGATGAGCGCTGGAAGCGTGATTGCCAGCCTTGCTAGCACAGATTGGATGCTTGGATGCTTTGGTGTGACCTAGTAGAAGTTGTAATTGTACTAGTAGCAGCAGCCGTGGTGGTGGAGGTTGTGGTTGTGGTTGTGGTAGTGGTAATGGTAGTGGTGGTGGTAGTAGTAGTAGTAATAGTAGTAGTAGTAGTAGTAGTAATAGTAGTAGTAGTAGTAGTAGGCGCCCCCCCCCCCCTACCAA
>CAJNIZ010005557.1:368712-387579 GCA_905231905.1 Symbiodinium pilosum
GAGAACTAACCAGCACCCTGCGTGGAAAGCACTTCGTTGTCATGTTGCTTACTGTTTTCTAATGCCGCCTCCCCCATATTTATATTGGCAATTTAAGCAAACATAGTTGGTAGGGGGGGGGGGCGGCTAGTAGTAGTAGTAGTAGTAGTAGTAGTGGTAGTAGTAGTGGTAGTGGTAGTAGTAGTCGTGGTAATAGTAGTAGTAGTAGTAGTAGTAGCAATAGTAGTAGTAGTAGTAGCAGCAGCAGCAGCAGTAGTAACGATAGTAGTAGTTGCAATGTTGTTGGGAAGAATAGGAGTCGGAGGAGGAAGGTGTAATAGTCACCCACTGCCCCCTGTTTTGCACGGCATGGAGGAAGGGGGAGCGGCAAAACCTGAACATTAACCATACTGGTGTTGGATTCTAGGGTTTAGGGTTTAGGGTTTCAATTTCAAAGCACGTGATTGAATCACGTACACTACGGCCTGGAGAGCCTGTCATTGTTTGGGGGCTCCCAACAACACACTGGGTCAGACTTTTGATGCCAGGGTTTTTAGCAGCAACAGCATGTTGGGCAGGAGTGGTGTATGAGGACACCCGGGGTAGCAACTTCGGCTTCTACAGCATGGAATGTCACGGAGTTGTCCTTTGTACCCTTAGGGTTTGTACCCCTTTGGTTTGGGTACCTAAGCCACGGATTATGGCCCTTAGTAAGGGTAGTTGGGACCAAAAACCTAGGGTTGCAAATATTAAGGGTACAAACTTAAAGTCTTTGAGAATGACATTACTAAACAATTGGGGAAAATATGTTTACCCAATTGTTTAGTACTTAAAGTCTTTGAGAATGACATTACAGCACCTCCGGCGCATAAGATCGGGAATGAAACCTTCCGAACAAACAACGCGCACAGCAACCTCAACAAGCAGGCCGTTAGCCAAGACATTGGGGTTATATAGGGTCTATATAGGGGTTATATAGGAGTTATATAACAAAAATGGAAAAGTTCATGGAAACTGCTATATAGCATATCGGGGTTATCTAGTCATGCACAGAAGGACTTGCATGATCCGGGTGTTGTCCCGTAAACTTATCATCTATGAGACCTGGTGCATTGGCATCTCATGTTTCAAAACTAGCTATTCCTCTGTAATGTATAAGCCCCTGCATCACAAGCAGCTCTGAATTCTAGGCGAGGCCCTAAGCCCTCAACCTTGAAATCCCAGGCTAGGTAACAGTTCAAGGCCAAGGTTCTCTGAAGTAGCAAGCATCCTGAGCATAAGCTTGACCCACGATGTAAAGTAGATTTTGGAAAAATTCTCGCTAACGTTCAAATGAAAGACCTTGAGATTTTGGATGTTGGAGTTGGGGGATTTCGGCGCTTCAGGGCTTGAGTTTGCGGACTTCAGGGCTTGGGATCTTCAAATGGAATGAAGCAACGCTATGGTGCAGAAACTTCAACTGGTAATTAGGAGTTTGGGTTTAGGGTTTAGGGTGAAGTCGACCATTTTGCGTAGGTACTAGGGGTTGTCGCGAGCCAACACACGGCAGGGCAAAGGTTCAGGCTTGATCCCTTATCCCTATATAACCCCATTGTATACTATAGTAGTTTCCATGTTATTTTCCATTATCCCTGTATAACCCCATTACATACTATAGCCGTCGCCATTGTATTTCCATTATCTCTGTATAACCCCAAAATACTATGGTAATTTCCATTTTATTTCTATTATTCCTGCATGACACCAATATACTATTGTAGTTTCCATTTATTTTCCATTAAACCTGTATAACTTATAACCCATATACTATAGTGGTTCCCGTTTGAATTTCCTTTTTGCACAGGAAGGTTTTCCAGGGCTTGCAACTTGGAGCTTGAGCTTACCTCAACCCCAAAAGTATGTAGCATAATGGAAAAGAAAATGGAACCTACTATATTATTTAGGGTTTGTAGACCCCAAAAGTATGTAGCATAATGGAGAAGATGGAACCTACCATATTATTCAGGGTTTAGGGTTTAGACCCCAAAGTATGTAGAATAAGCTATGAGGCAGTTGCCAAATAAAGGACTCCACTATCAGGGGTTCAGCGTTTAGAGTAATATAGACACCACGAAAACTGTAGTCCTTATGTATGGGAAGCCCAAGCACGGAAACTTCCATGACTCAAAACTACCTGCAGTTTTTACACCTGGGTTTGTATAAAACCCTGTCCGATTTATGTATTTGCTAGACCCAGGCAGGGGGATCCGGGTATATAAGTAATACCAATACTGGCGAATCATATGGAAAAGAAACCTGAAAGTGAAAGGGAAACTGCGGTTATAAAAGGGCTATGGAGGGCTCCATGTATATAGATACTACCTACTTTGGGCCGTAAAGTCTGTAAATATTACCTACTACTTTGCACTATCTGGATTCCTACGCAAAGTGCTGTTATCGTTTTATGTCCCCCTTCACGTGTTCAAAGTGTTTGACCTTCTCGGTGTTTGCTATCGTTCGTCTTCTTGTAACCTAAAGGGTCCAGGTACCCAAATGATATGCATTTGGGCCCAAAGTACTTATATAGGAACCCATTTGGGCTCAACTTATTATCTACTATTTGAGCACTTGGACCCTTAGGGTAATAGTTTGCCCTAGGAAAATCGCACGGTTTGCACTTCGCGGCGGGCCGGGATGCAATCCTCGGGTGCGTGTTTTCTTATACAACCCCATTTGAGCTATTGTCTAAGCTCCTGGCCTCCCCCTTGATGACCCTGAACACTAAACCCTAAACCTATAATGCTCCAGATAACCACCTCTAGGGTGTTTAGACTATTGCTCACTTGGTGGTCCTTTACTTCGGATACCTCCTGCTGTACATGGCCATCGAATGTAGGTAGGTATATCGCAAAGCAGTGGTCTCAGTGATATCAACAACACTAATAGCACGAGTCAGACGCTGTTGCTTGGTTATAACTTCGGCGTGTACTAATTATCCAACTCTTAAAGCCAGATCTCTAAGCCGGGCTACTCACAGCTGAGCGAAACTTTCGGTGCTGGCGGGGCCCGCTGGATGTTCACAGATGGATCTTCCACATCCTTAGAGCGCACCGTACGTATGGATCCTGCAGGAGCCTAGGGGCGCCGAGGAGTATGCATTAAGAGATTCAACAACTTCTTGCACGCATGCAGCTTCCATGTCCTCGGGTTTGGGGCGCTACCTGGAGTAACCTCGAACCTGCTAACAAGCCCTGATGCCAAAATTTGAGGGTACAGATCCTTTTTATGGGTACACTGTAGTCTGTAGTATCCCCTCAGTAACCCGTAGAATAATTTCCTATACAATGCCCCATGTAACCCCCGAAACCCTAAACCGTAAACCCTATACAATCCCCTATATAACCCCCTAAACCCTAAACCCATAACACCCAAACCCTGAAAACCCTATATAATCCCCCATATGACCCACTTTCTTTGGGTAGCAGGTTTGAGGGCTTCGAGGCACGGGGCTCGTTCTTGTACGAAGATTTCTAGGCATCCGGTGTGGGGTTAGGATTGGGGGCTGGGTTTAAGGCTAGGATTGGGAGATATGCTTGGGATCACTTGGGTATCAAAGTTAAAGTGTCTGTTGTGAGATGCGCAGGAGGGTTGCCCAGGAATTACGCATGTTGATGGTCAGGCTGTGAGGGTCATGAATAGTGTGTGAAAGCTGGGCGTTCCTATGAATATCTGCATCCCTCATCAACTCAAAACCTCAAAGCCCAGATCCATACCCTGAACCCGGACCCTAAACCTCAACCCAAAACTCTATACCCGAAACCTCAAACCCCGCCCCCTGCCGCAATCCGAACTAATTCGCCCGCTAAAACTATGCCCAGACTAGCGACACACATTTTGCTAGGTAGGCATGTAACGAAGTGCTAGTGGAATCCATGATATATCTAGAATGAGAAACGGTTATCGGACTGTTTGACATTGCTTTGGGTTTTCCCTACCGAGCAGTTTTGCAAGCCAAGTTGCTGCCACACCATACCTGCCCCAGGGAACAAGAACGACCTGCATCCCTTTGGATGTATAGTCCTCCTCAAGTAGATAGAATATGGCTGTGGGTATATTGTAATAAGATTCCGATATACCCCATATTCTCTCTACCTAAAGGGGACTATAGATGAATGTAGGAGCTTTCTAGGATAGAGCAATTTGCACCAATTAGGGCTCTCCGTATCAACCGCGCAGTCACAATCATCTGTATTCTAGAGACCCTCCTGGTTCTTGCACCTCAGAATGTAAGGACTGCATGGCTGCGAACATACCACACGACCATGTCCTCACTGAGACTTGCAAGCATCATTTAACGCCCTACTGTTAGAAGAGGCTACATGAGGCCAGAACTAATCCTACTACCTTCTCGTTGTAGACCGAAGCCTAAACCTCCCAAACCTACAAACTTTGACATAAGTCCTGAGCCCCGTAAGCCCCCAATTCCACAAGTCCGTAATCCGAAACCTGAAGCCACTAAAACCTAAATCCCTAAACAAAAAATCCAAACCCCATAAACACCTAAACCCCTGAATCCTTAAGCCCCAAACCAAAACCTCAAAACCCTGAAAACTTCGAGTCTGCCTGGCCTCTGCGCATTTACTTCTGTCAAAGGTGGCGGTCTGCCTTCCTGCATCCCAAGAAGTGAAGGTAGGTAATATTAGGATAATGGAAAAGAGAATGGAAAGTATTATCGCAGGGTTCGGGGTTTAAGGTTTGGGTTTTAGGGTGTAAGGGTTCAGGGTTTAAAGGTTTTGGGTTTAGGGGTTTAAGGGCTTAGGGTTTAGGGTTTGGGGTTTAGGGCGTAAGGGTTTAGGGTGTAGGGGTTTTGGGCTTAAGGGTTCAAGGGTGCAGGATTTAGCAGACGGGTTCAGTTCCAGGGACAGCCCTCAAATGGTGTTTCGCATGAGAGTACGGGCCTCAAAGTTGTAAGTTGGGATATAGTGGGGTTGAAGAGGGACAAAAAGAGAAGCGTGATTACAAGTCCTATTAGCTAGATGGGACTTACGGGGTAAATTATGTACTTTAGGGGCCCCGCCGTGTCTTGTGAAGGTAAGCATACAATAAGTGCCACGGCTTTAGCAACAACGTGAGAAAGCTGTCAAATAAGGGCCACTTAGGCCACGTCTTAGGCATCCCGAATATCAAGCAACCCATCTTAGAGGTAAAAAGCGACACCCCAACAAAGGGAACATACTTTGACAACCCTGCACATCCAGAATCCCAACTAACTGCAAGCCATGCGCAAGTTAAAGCTCGCAGGTTAGACATAGGCAATGCATCTAAGATTGTACAATTCCCTTGCACGAGGATATTTCTGAGAAAAGGCTGGGAGCAAACTGCACCCAAAGCGGGAACCAATCCACATTATATATATATATATACACATACACATACACACGCACTTATATGCCTTGGATTCCTTAGGGCCTTTAGCCAGCAATTATTTTGCAACCCTAATTCGACCAAGGGGCAGGCTAAAGCGTTTTTGCGTGGCCGCACGAGTACAATTGGGCTTTTTGCTCGTCTTAGGAGGTCTTGCCCATTTTCCCACACTGCACCCGTAGCGATGCGGCAAGGGGCTAGTGGCTGATGTTGCAAACTACAAGTTTCGACCCCTTCCCTTTGCTACAATAGATGTCGTATAGATTTATAGTCCCCCTTACGTAGACAGGATATGGGTTTGGGTATATTATAATGAGATCCCCATATATCCCATATTCTATTTACTTAAGGGGGACTGTAGGTGCTCTGTGTGAGAGATGTAGCGGCTATAGAATCTTGACGCCTCAACACTCTTACTATTCAATTCCGTTCGTGTTTTGTGCTCCTTCTCACCCGCCCAATTTCAATGGCTTGGAGTGGTAATAATTAGAAAATACAATAATATCAATACGAATAATAATAACAACAACAATAACAGTAATAATAATAAGAATAACAATCATGACAATAATAATAACAATAATAACAATCATGTGCAGTAGCAAGAAGGCAGAAGTGTACTTCTAGGCGTTCCCCCAGTCGGAGTCAGAGTGAATCTTTAGCTCAGGGGACGTCGCGGTCTAGGCTCGGCTGACACGGGCTCGGGCCTAGTCTCGGAAATGTGCTTTCTTGAACGTTATTGTGTTCATCTCCCCTTCATTGATTTTCCAAGAAATGGAGATGGTGACGCCATAGCGGGCCTATCCTTACTTCAATCTAACCATTCTAATGGTGGGAGCTATTTTGCAACTGCAGTTGGTCTGGAAAACTTGTGGTGTGCAAATGTGGCTTAGAACTTGAAGACCACAACCCTTGTCCGCCCCTATTCGTAATAGTAGTAATGGAAATAGTGTGTCATAATAAGAATAAGGAAAGCATCATAGTGAGAGTGATAGTCGTTGCAATCGTAACCGTAATCGTCGTGTGATGGTATAATAACCGTAAAAGAGATTTTGAGTAGTACTGGGGATGCTAAAGTCCAGAAACCTATGGAACTCGAGGTCCTAGGCTCAAACCACCGTAAAAGCTGTAGGTAACCCTCGCCTCATCCAGGGCGCCGATGGAGCCTGCAAACCGCAGGCCCTCGCGGAAAACCTGCTGTAGGATGAAATCTTCTCGGCATAAATAAGAATTGGCTACTGCGACCGACCCTATAATTGCGAAGAAAAGGATGCTTCAATTGCGGTTCTCACTACCACTGCAAGATTGGGCCTGCTACACTGTGAGGACTGTATCCCAGGCCGGGGCGTGAAAGTATTCATCCTGATATTACTGATTCCCGTGCTTTCTGGCGCATTCACCCCAACAGAAGACCTGCTAGCAGAACCTCTGGTATGCCATGACCTACACACACAAATATCAGCTTCTGAAACTTAAGGGGTGTAAGGGGTATACTGTTCTGCTGGTACTGTCCTTTCAAAAGGCCTACAGTGAGTTCACGTTGTTTGGGAAGGTACTGCTAGTAGTGGGAGTCTCTGTAGCAAGGGCCCAACAAGCGACCGTTTCTGCGTTTGACGGGACATTTCCACAGAGTCTCTTCTTTTGAGTGAGTAGCTCCCTCAAGCCTCTACACAATTTCACAGCTACCCTCCTAAGGAAAACGGGACAAAAGGCATCCTGTTCTTGATGTTTATAAGAAATCGCAACAAGAACGCCATGTCCCGCCCTTGCACAGCATCCTTTCCTCTCAACCTCTTTTACTGGGTTGCTGTTAAGGAACTTAAGTGAAGTTACCATAGTTGGCATACATATATATATATATAGAGTAATTGCTATGGTTTTCCCAATGTAGTAACTTAAGTTACATTCCTTAACAGCAAGCCAGTGTAGTCAGAGGCTCTTCTGTGGATTTCTCCAGAACCCTCAGAAGGAATACTGGCGCATCGAAACTAAGGATGCAAAAGCAGTGGCCTCCCAGTGGTCTAGCTACGTAGTGGGTTTAGGGTTTAGGATTTAGAGTTTAGGGTTTAGGGCTTAGGGTTTAGGCTACATCCTAAACACATCATTATAGTCCCCCTGAAGTAGATAGAATATGGCTTCGGGCAAGTCAAAATGAGATCCCCATACACCCGATATTCTCCTTAAGAGTGACTATAGGACCGCAAATCCAGAGATCCGCCGGCAACAGCACACCTAATCTTGGGAAGCTTACGTATTAGATGAACTTCCAAAACAAACCCTGGAGTCCAAGGACCTAATAATAGGGTTTAGAGCCCAAATACCATGCCTAGTATAGTATTTGGGCCCTAATGCCCTCTTATTTGAGGCCTTGGACCCTTAGGGAAAGCTACACTGCCTCTAGCACGTCCAGGCCATCGCTGTGCCTGCGGCGAGTAACTTCGAAATCTCTGCTCAGGATGTAGGTCTAGACGCGCAGGTCTTAGTTCAGAAGCTGAAATTATCTCATGGGGTCCAATGGGCAACATACGGTCCCATTAGGAAGTACTATATGAGAAAATATGGTGCGCGTATTAGTTCACAAGATCCGTTTTTCGGTGCTTAGAAGGTGTTGCCCAAGGGCCAAAGAGTTGTGATCCTGTGGTACAAGGATCTAGGCGAAAGGTAGAGGGGTCAAGGCTTGAGCTACACTGTTTGCAAAGATTCAGCAACAGTAAGGTTATGGATTCACAGGTGTCAACGTGCCGTAGGGGTGTGGTGGTTCCGCTAATTCACCTCATGTTGGGTTATCGCTTCTGGGGTCCTGACGAAGAAGGTGATATGCAAGAGGGACCCTGATTTTCAGGCTTTGGGACGCTTGGCTTGGAAACCAAGTCACAATGAGCTACATATGTCAACTAGACTGTTCGAAATGACTGCCTGTTTGCCCCGCCGAGCCTCACCGAGACTTGGAGCTCTTGGGCTGGAAGCTTGTATCAAGATGTGAGAGGATGTAAGGAACTGTCTTGCAAGAAGCTCTCAAACTCACATGCCTCACATATGAAACTAAGCTGCCATTTGGGCCATACCCAGTCAACTCCCCGCATCCTGCGCAGCTCGAATTGACAACACTTCCCGACATCTGCAGGGTACATCGAGAATCTGAGCTTGAAGTTCACATGCCTTTGTTTGCTATATGGAGCCGTATCACCTCAAGAGCATGTACTTCAGATATGCTTGGTGCGCCTCAAGACGTGATTGATCCGCGAGTAGTATGCTTGAGCTTTGACATTCCTCAGGCGGGCGGGCTTCCAGATTTTAGATTTTGCAGGTGTTACGAGCTGTTTGGGGGACCAGAATTGCAGTCAGTTCTTCTCATGGGAGAAGCACTGAGCCGCATTGCGAGATCTGTATGCCCAAGCAGTGCCCAAAACACACCTTTCAACGGCTTCTTCTCGAAAGGTATCCTAATACTTCCCAACTCTATCTCAAGCTTCTAAAAACATTGGTGGCTTACTCAGCTCTCCAGAGGCTACAGTAGAACCTACATCCTCGTCGTACCCTCTGTTGGGGCCTAAGTACCAACCATCAGGGGCCATATCTTCGGGTCCCCTTTGAATGAGGATCAGTAACTCGAGTGCCTGTTTGGAAACCAAATGTGTGGAAACCCTGAGCTGGAGGCTTCGAGCCCTACATATATCCCCTGTATACCCATATATGTATATATGTATAAGTACGTATATACATAAACGTTATATATATATATATACATATATACATATACCTGCATATACGTCCCCTAGAAGCTCTCTCAAGAGAGCCCACACCAAGTGAACCTATCAGGGTCAAAGGACAGAACTAATGGGGCTTTAGGTCCCAGATACCATTCACATTACTTGGAGGGTCAGGGGACTTACTAAGTATTTACCAACCCCTATAACCCATATAATAACCCTACTATAGTTATCCCCCTTACTAAGTCTCCCTGACCCCCCAAGTATAGTATTTGGGACCTAGAGCCCTATCATTCGGGGTCACGGGAGTGTCATTAGCAAGCCGAAGGTTCGTCCCGACATCCATGGCTGAGAAATCTGGAGCCTCAGCGGCCTGGAAGTAGCTGGGCTATATAAAGTTTAGGGTTAAGCGCTATATAAGTGTCGTAAGAGCTACAGTCAATTTGGGTTTAGGGTTTTGGGGTTTAGGGTTCCGGGTTTTGGGGGTTTTGGGTCAATATTTCTATCTAATTTCATGATCAAATGGACATGGACTCGCAAGAGTAGGGACTATACTAAACTACTAGAAGGACCCCTATTTCCACCGTTAGGCTAAGGGTCCGTAAGAAGGCTAATCTTAACAGTAGCTCATATGATACTCATGAAGACAGTTTAGTTGTGGCAGGGGGAGGTTGTGTTACCAAAATGCCCTCATTATACCATCCCTATATTCCAGACGATACCCAAATTCTTTTTCAGTTCGATGCTGCATTATGGGGGGACCGTACTTAATGTGAACACATGTTTTGTGTCAAGGAGGAACAAACAGTATGAATATGTCCTGCTTGCTTTAAAGTAGTAGAACGCCTGGAAAATGCTCTGCGCCTCGGATAGCCGCCTTATAGAGCCACCTATGATTTTGGACACTCATCAATCAGCATCGAGCCAAAGATAGTTCGAAGCCTGCACCATGTACACCTCAGCTGACATGAGGACTAGGAAGATGTACCTGACAGGAAAAATTGAGTGCGATTTTGAGACTCCAGCAGGATCCCTATACTCCTTTTGCAACCCTTCGTATATCCGCAGAGACACCAAAAGAGACCTCCATTTTGAAAACCCCCCATGAAGGTAACCAGCTGTGCTCCAATAAGCCAAAAGCAACTTGCTGGCCTCTATCGAGGCTTCTGAGATCTGAAGATCCTCCAGCTGAGCCTGAGTTCGCATTGAAAGGGCAGTTGGACCCTTAGGGACGTGCAGGCTTAGGATTTCTGATTTTGGGCTTTTGCCTTGGGCTTCCATATTGATCAAAGCGAGGCAGGGCGACTACCTGAACCCCAAAAGTATGTAGAATAATGGCCTTTTGGGCTACTTTTAAATGTTTTGGGCTATTATTTCATCTACTTCTAGGGTTTAGGTACGTGTTAGGGCCACATAGTCTTGGGGCACTGAGGCCTCCTAGGGGGTTATCACGAAACATTGGGCATGACAACAGCTAACGCTCCAAAATCAGAAGTACTCCGAGTACTGGCTAAGTCGGTGCAAGGGCTGAACAGGTGCGACAAGCGTTTTCTGAGGGCTTCTGCTGCATTGCAGAGATCTCCTCGTTGGACACCGTTGTCCGGCTTGTGAGCCTCAGTCCTCACACGGGAATATATTGGGGTTATATCGGGATAATGGAAAAGAAAAGGGAAACTACTATAATATCTGGGGGAATAAGGGTTTGAAATGACAGTTTCTCAACATCCCCCTGATGCAATCTTTCGTGGAAAGCCCTTAATTGATTACTCCCTGTAACATCCGCACGTATGACAGGTTCCCAAGGCCCGATAAAATACAACCACAGCCCCACGACCCTACAGAGCCCAGAGTGATAGAACGCCACATGACAGGGCCCGAACAGAGACCGGTAGTTTTCCCAAGGATTCCATGTACCCAACAATTAGGTATTAGGCAATAGTAATTATAGTGTTGGTTTTGGGTAAATATATGATTATTCGGTACTTGGACCCTTAGGTTTTGAGAACGGCCCCAAAATCGAAAATCTCTAATGCCCGCCTGACACACATGCCAGTTCCCATGGTTCCATTAAAAAGGGATCTCAACATAGACCTTAAACTACTACAGTGTGATCTTTGTTCTGGGGACCCCCAAAAAAGGATACGCCAAACTTTGGGAAACCCCTAATCCCGATAATCCCCTCTATCATCCCAGATTCCATTTCATGTTCCATTTCCTTCTCCATTTGGTTCTCTATGTGTGGGACAATATCCCTAAACGCAAACCCCTAAACAGCAGTTTCCATTCTCTTCTCCATTCTTGCCAAAGGAAATTCTTTTTAGTGGGGGATAACATCCCTAAATCGTGATGCTCTTGGTCTGCCAATCCAGCAGCTGTTTGGGCCTCTATCATGGTCTAGAACTCAGGGTTTAGGGTACAGCCCTCTGAAGTAGATTGAGTATGGGGTATATTGGGATCTGATTACGATGTTGTGCAATTCCATATTTCATCTACTTGAGGGGAACTGTACATACAAACATCAATTGAAAGCCCTACACCCTAAAGCCTGAAGCCCTAAACCCCAATGTTGCATAGTAAGATTGAAACTTGCGCTAGCAGCAAGAAAATCGCGCTCAAAGTCGTGCAGGAGGAGAACACCAAGACCTGCAGTCGCGAATGGAGGACCCACGGGTATGTAGGATTTAAGGTGAAGGAGGACCCACTGGTACGGATGATAGACAAGGGCCAGCATCATCCTAGAAATCCCAACCCTAGAATCCTATGGTACTATTCAAGACGTAAGGTCATACGGGAATTTTCTCCATCAACCGTCTGTTTGTACAAGACAGGAACCACAATGAGTTGCAAAAGCACTGGTCTTCTCCTTTGAACTCTACTGGGCTTGAACACAGAGACATGATTAACAACCCAAAGCCCTCTCCAAGCTCCAGGTTTCCCTTCCAAGGTCTTGAGTTCAAAAGGAAACTTCTGACTGTGAACACCATAGACTTCCTTGAGCTGCGGTCCACGCAGATATTGTTGTACAACAGTGTCTTCGGATCATGAAAGTAACTCTTGCTGCACTTGCAACTAGTAAGCTCCAAGTAGACCAACAATGATTCACTCAATACATTCAGCCATTCTAGCATTACCGAGCAGGGCCTTAGGCAACGAAGGACCATTGATGGAGCTTTCTCGCGTGTTCTTTCAAATCTAGTTCCGTAGATGTCGAGGCGCCAGGTGGCAAAGTGCCTTCGGGACTCAAGCACGATGGATCCCTAAGGGTCCAAGGACCCAAATAATAAGGCTGTAGGTCCCAAATACAATGATATCAATGGTATTTGGGACCTAAAACTCTATTATTTGGGTCCTTGGACCCTTAGGGGAAAATATTGTGCCCGACGGGCATCCTTCTCGTCCAAAACGCTGCCGAGAAGCTCTGACATCAAATCCTCCCTTTTACAGGTTTGAAGCCTGGTATCAGGAAGGGTTGTTTACTATTCCTTTTCCCGCATATGGGTCTTTCGGGTACACTTGCGCGAGCAACATGAAATCCGCAAATGATACTTGATAATATTCTAGCAACCAGCAAAACGTACTCGAGCTTAATTAGCCACAAAACCAAACTTGCTTAGAGGACCCCATTGCCAGGGGCATTCTGAACTACAGCTCGAGCTTTGCTGAACGCCTTCGTCTCATGCGCACCAACTGTTCTTATGAGAAACCCATGAGTTGCGGTGCCTATAATTTGTTTTAACAGTTGCTTTGAAGGATCGCCATAGAGACCCCGCGTAACTAGAAGTTCCACAAGGACTGCATGGATCTTGAACCGCATACTCAACATTACTGCAGCATAAAGAAGACAGGCCCTTATACTAACCACATCTGCATAAGTCCCCAATCACCTTTCAGCCTTTCAGGCATCTAAAGACTTTCCGGCAACTAATGGTCTGGTGCCTCGTCAGATATGTAACTCCAGATTCCTTGGATCACCTTCAAAATGCTACGAGACTGAGCGCATCATTCCAGTTCTCAAGCCTTAAGTTCTGCATCTAGGAATCTAGGTCTTGAGGTCAGGAAGGTTGGGTACTGCGCGCACCTAACCTTTCCTGGTACCCAAAGGGTCCATGTACCCAATAAGGTACTAGGGTATTGGGCACTAGTGATTACAGTATTGGTTTTGGGTAATTATATGTGTGGTTGTCAAAATTATGATCCCTTTTTGGGCCCTAAATGTTTTGTGCCGTATTATAATAGGGATCCAAAAAGGACAACCACCCATATGATAATTATGTACTTGGACCCTTAGGGGTAGAGGTCAGGCCAACGCTTTGCCAAAACAGTCTCAAGCCCACGCCAACGAGCCTTCGCTACTGGCCCGTCCGGTGCGACCAACACGGTGGATATACCTCTGGCAGGGTTGTGGGTCGGTGCTGTCCCGTTGCTGAAAATGGGATCAGCACAACTCTAACTTGTTTGGATCGTTATACGGATAACGACTACTGATGATTGGAGGAATCGCCGACGAGAAGTACCACGAGGTTTAGGATTTTGGGCTGCAGGGTTTTTGGCTCAGGTTCCATGGATCATTGCCATTGCAGCATACTTCGAAAGAAAAAAAAACGTGATCCAGTCAGGGTGAGATGGCCTGCAGTGAAAGAGCGGTTTTATAGGAACCGCCTGATATCTTCTAAGCCCACAGCCATGCTAACCCTCAGCAATTAGGTGGGTTTAGGGTGCTTCTAGGACCCTCTAGAGTCTAGAGGCTGTGCTTATGGTCACACCCCAAACCTGTGAGGCAGATTTCTTGTATGACTTGATGGCCAATCTCGTGAAGGTTCATTTTGGCTTCACGACGCCTTGGGCCTTATTGAGGCCTTTCTACAGGACTCATCTTACTCGAAGGAGTTGATACGTATCACTACCAACCATGCTTGCCGAGTCTCTCATCACGACCGTCGGGTGCTCCCACCTGTCAAAACCCATCATTCCGAGTAGGGAGAAGGGACCCCTTTCCTGTTCTGAGGAAGCCAATGCAGAGATGAGAGTATCCTTCGTAGGATTGGCTTGATGCATCAACAACACAATTATGCTTGCGAAGCTTGAAAGCAGTAGCTGTCGCTCTTCAATGCACAGTGTACAAGGACTATTTGAGGGTGTGCTGTAAGCATCAAGAATTTGGGTACGGTGCCACGTGATGGCTTCAGGTTGGCAGAGTTTTCGCTTAAGTGCGGCAGACATTCATGCGAACTGTGCCAAACCAAGCTCAGCTGATGTCAGCACAACTTTCAGAACACCAAAGGCTGCAATCCCAAGTTGATCTGGCTGAATGTGCTACCCTCCCACGATGAAGGAGCATTTTCAGCCTCCGTGCTGCTATGTTATCAGTATTCCGCATATCTCACTTGCCATTCTTGTTGCAACCTTATTTGAACACTGTTACATGTCCAAAGCGAGCCCGCACCACCTGTATCACGGCTGTGACTCCAGGATAATCCAGGCCCCTGGCACAGGTTGAGATTCCATGTAGGAGTTAGGGGAGTTTAGAGTTGAAGGGCTCAAGTTTAGGATGACCCAGACCCAAAACCCTAACGATCTCACCTCATCTTGCGATGTCCTTGCTTTGAGGCCTCCTGCGTTTATCTGGCGCTCCCGGCATTGTTCGTGTCCTAGATAGCTGCACAGAAGGATATGCCTTTCAGGTGCTTTCCTTTCACATGCGCTCGAGAAGCAACCGCTGACTTCTGATATCTCTTGGCCTCTTGGCTCTCAGAAAATCATGGGTCCTTATTTGAGATCGCTACAATAAAGATCCCACTGTTTTACCAGAAGCACAGGGGGACCCTGCTTTGGAGAAATACCGAATTGTCAAACATGTTCCTACTCGCAATGCTAAGCAATACTTACTGGAGGCTAGCAGCGAATGAGGGAAGATAATCCCTATATAGTAGTTTCCCTAATAGGGAACCCCAATGTAGACCCCAATTTACTACAATCCCTATTATTGGGACCCCAAGAAAGTACCCCTAATTTGGGAAACCCCCATATATTGTATTCCTTATTCCCTACTATATCTCCCAGTAAGAATACAATATAAGACTTCGACTCGCAGACCTGCACCCTAAACCCTACTTGGAAGGTCATGGGAACTTAGCAAAATTATTTAAACATGGGGATAATTGGGGTTAGTATATGGCTTGTTATAGGGGTTACTAACCGTTTACTAATCTACTTACTATGTTAAGTCAAGCCCTGAACCCTAAACCCTAAAAATATAATAGTTTCCATTCTCTTTTCCGTTATCAACCTACTTATTCAGTCCCATGACCCTCCAAGTAAACCTTAAACCGCGACCAAAAAAGACCCGCGGGCAGCAAGCCCAGTCTTGAGAAGCTCAGTCATGTACAAAAAACTGGATTTAGTGTTTAGGGTCTATAGGTTTAACAGCCCTAGCTCTGCAAAAAAAACAATGTAGGTAGCCGAATAATGGAGAATCAAATGCAAAGCAAATGGCAAAATGGAAAATGAAATGGAAACTAGGGGCTTATAGGGATGTATAGGGCTCCAAATAGCCCAATGTAGGTACCATTTACAGACGTTGGGGCCCAACATAGGTATTATCTATACACGTGCAGCCCGAGGGTTGAGCCAAGGCCTCCACAGCAATACCAGGTCCTCCGATCCTGTATTTGCCATGTCTTGCAGACGAAGTAGCCACTTCATGGAGCTACACTGGTGATCGGTGGTAGCGCCGCGTGACCGAGCTGCAATGCAGCTCTTTTCTCAACATGTGTTGGAACAACTGCAAAATGGCCTCGAGGTCACGTCGGATGTAAAAAGAATCCCGCTGTCGGCCGCGCGAAAGGCATCCTTGTTCAGGGCTATGTCTCATGTGGCGGGCTCTATGTCAACATGCTATGCGCCGGATGCGAAAAGGAACTCAGCAACCATTTCCACATCACCCTTAAGGCTGCTTGGAGTTGACATCATGACGTCTGGTGCAACAGGCTCATGCGAAACATGTTGGGTCCATGTCGGCCAAACCGTGTTAGGACTTGACCACATACTCAAACCCTGAGCTCCCAGCTTGATCCCTTCTTCTCATTCAAGGCTTTGAAGACCTATCCCTGAAGTCCTGAAATTTCTAAGTCGCCCAAAGCGTAACCCTGGGGCTCCATGTCTATGAATAATACCTACATTGGGACCCAATGTCTATACATAGCACCTACATTGGGCTATTTGGAGCCCCAGGGCAAGGTTTGAGCTAAGCTTCAGACTGGCCAGTGCGCTCCTGCTGCTTCCTTGGGTCGGCGAGGCGGGAGTTGCCAAGCTAAGTTCTGCAAAGGGTTAAAGCCTGAGCTGAAGAAAAAGGTGGGTCCGGCGTGCGATAAACAACTTGATTTAAGTCAGTATATCCCCCTTCAACGGAGAATCAAATGGAAAGGAACATGGAAAATTGAATGGAAACTGACGGAATACAGGGATTTACGGAATCTAATTTACAATGCCGAAAGAAGTTCACCCAAATTGGCCACATGCTGGTAATTAGATATGTAGCCTCCAAAGGTCTTCAGATACATGTACCTTCAGGCATTGTATGGAAGAGTGCCCTATGTGGATTATACTTTAGATTGATACGAAGACCCTATATGAGCCATGGTCTAAACTCATAGTATCCCCCTTCATAACCCCTGTAATGGTCCCCAATATAAACCCCTATATAACCCCCTTTAAGGAGTTTCGACAGGGCTAGGGTCCCAGCGTCACACAGGATTGTTGGTATCAACAGTATGTGGGCTACGGTGACGGGAATGCGCCTTAAGAAAATACACCATAATTACGGCGAATGAGTCAATCAACATCAGTAAACTAGCCCTGTCATGAGAAAAGCTTGACGACCCGCCCTCTTGGGGTTGGGTGTGTGTGCTTTGACAGGTTGATTTGCACCGGGAGGTTTTCACGATGGCGTCTGAAGGGGCAGGGTTGCCTTCCGTTTCACCATTGGTTCAAGAACCAGGTCTTGGAGCTTCAGCTTATAATTGAGCTTGAAACTATCCGGAACACACAGCAAGCGTATATCGCAATGAGTGGGACGCACACTACACTGCAAGCAAAGCTTCCTCTTTCTCCAGTTATGTCTTTCAGCAATCGTGTCGTAAAGAATAATAGAATCGAAGCAGTCCTCTCAGGAACATGCGGAAGCTTCATCGGGACAATGTGTTGCGTGGTGCGAAAACTTCCCAGACTCCCGCAGGGGAAATAGAGATTTACGTGCAAGCCAGGCACAGGCGCGAATGAATCTCATATACCTGCATGCAGTTTCAGGCTTTGGTGTTCGGCCCGGATTCAAGGCTTGCGCATAGCTTGCCCCTAAAAAGGGATCTGCGTAAGCAGCGGTGACTCTTGCACATTGGTTAATTATTGATGTCTTGCAAGCAAGCTCACCTGCTGATATTCTGCTGGAACTCATAAGCCCTCTAGTGCTAAACCCAAGCCTGCAGGTAAGCGGAGGCAACCACTCAGCCATTTGCAAGAATAAGGGATGCTTTCCAGGTTCGAGAGAGATTTAAATGACAGTTTGGGTTGAGGCCTCACCATACAGAATCAGCAGTCTACATGGTAACCAATCACGAAGATCCGTTCAGTACTTGCCCAAATTCAACTGGCACTCAAAATACGACGACGCCGGCATGACATCCTGATGAAATGGTCCCATGGTATTCAAAACGAGCCTCCAGCCCCACCTCGGACTGCCGAAACGCCTGTGCGCCGGAGAAGGACGTTCAAAACAAGATCACTCGTGTCAACTGCTCTGCCTGACACAAATTCGGGGCACGAGAGCAATTAATGAGAGAGTTCAGGTTCATCTGAAGATTGATCAAGTTGTGCTATCCAGTCTTTCTTGTCCAATGCAATGTTTGAATGAAACTGGAACTTGTAGATGCAGGGGCCTCTGTATCCTGAGGGGTACAGTCCGTAGAAAAGTTGTCATATCAGAATATGCTCACGATGGGAGGACATCATACAAGGTACAGCCACGGCCGCGTTCTTCTTCGTGAATATTTGTAGTAATAGCCTAATTAATGGTAATAAGCGTGGCAGCCTTGTTTCAGAACCAACAAAACACAGAGTGGCCGTTGTTCGAGAACGACTGAGCCCTGAGCCCTCCCCTGTAAACTTCAACGGCCCATTGCGAACCCCCCCCCCCCCGCCCGATTCTGAGACAACTCACCCGTTCCCGGATTTCCTGATTCAAGAGCCAACCTTTATGGCTGGGCACCCTACAAGACAGGTGATGTAGCAACCTATATTAACCCTATAGATCCACACCCTGAACCCTACAAATCCACACCCTGAAACGGAATGAACAAGAACACAAAATAGAAACTGCCGTACTATGTACAATACACGCTAAATGACATGGTAGTTACCATCTTGCTTTCCATTCCTTAGTGACAGGAACGGTCTAGGGCTTAGAAAGTTTGAGGATGAGCCACTCGATGCAGCATCGGGACTAGAACCACAACTCTCTTCACAAAGTTTTGCAAGCAAAGGAAGCCTCAGGGGCAGAGCCCCAGGGCTCGATCACCTACATGGAGTTTTCTCCACACTCTATACCCAAATACACTACAGTCCCTAAACCCTTATAAACCCTACCCCCCCCCTCCCTCCCTTCCCCCCAAAAAAAAGACACCGGATGTATGCAAACCTCCATATGGGTGAACCCTAACACCTAAACCCATTATAATAGCTTCCATTTTCTTTTCCATTATCCCTATATGAGCTGGCGTCAAAA
>CAJNIZ010005557.1:387632-407762 GCA_905231905.1 Symbiodinium pilosum
CTCATTGAACAACCCTCCTTACTACTGTACAATAACGGTAATTTTGACCCCGGCTCATATAACCTCTATATAACCTCTATATAACCGATATATAACTCTTAATCCTTGCTGCCTCGGCATAGAAGGCAGCAACCCGACCAGTCAGGAAGATGGCCTGCAGCTCTTTCGGGAATGGCTAGGCCCAGGCCCTTTCCACCCTAAGTCCGAAGGAAACATCATACAATAAGCATATAATTGGGGATTCTTATACTTGCCATGAATCGTTATTAAGGTTTTCGGGAGCGATCTGCGAGAAATATCTGCTCTGGGCCCTTGTGGTAAAAGAGTTCAGAGGGGCAAGTACATACTGTCCTGCTCGGAAGAAAGATCATGGTTTTACCTTGGAGGCCACCAAATTCAGATGCATCCATGCACACAACGCAGGCTCCAATAACATCCAGCCCTAAGGGTGGATCCCAAGTACCCAAGTCTTGGGCTTGGGTTTGGGGTTTCAAGAACCCGTCAGATTCTAGTATTTGGGACCTTAAGCCCCAGTATTCCCTAAACCCTAAACCCTATTGGGAGGTCCTAGGCAAGAGGTGCTACGATACAGATCCCAGGTCGCTCAGGCAGTCACCACAATCTTTGGCGGCACATCCTTGAAATGCTGCTTTGCCTAGGCATCTGGAGGCACATTTTCTTACTGTTAATGACAAGCTAGCGAGATCCGTTGTACATGCTATTTCGGGAATTTGAAATCACGGGCTATCTATAGACAGAACCCTACAACGTCCCCTGCTTGTAGAACCCTCGGGCCATGAATTGTGGGAATTTCTGTCAAAGCAATGAGTTCTCGGGCAGGGTCTGAAGTGAGGGTCACAGAAGGGGACATGGGCTTGGCATTTCGGATCTGAACTTAATCTGGATGTCGAAGCCAAACAATTAGTTACATGGCCGAACATTGTAATCAGTAATCATAAATGTTTCTGGTACCTGAAACCCCAATATCTGGGCACTTGGACCTCTAGGGTGAAGTGAAGGGTCCGGGAAAAGATCAAGCAAACTGCAACAGGAACGGAAGCTTGGAATCTTAGGATTGCCTCGGCTGGCTTCTCCTGCTATAGCCCGTCCCCGGTCAGGATCCTACAGTAATTCCCCAAGACATGGCATAGCATGCTATCGTGCAGGACTGGCCAGATAAGGCATCACATACCCTGGGCCCCAATTTCCTCATCCAAAGAAGCATGGCTAAGTTCTGGGAACGCTGCATGAACCGGCTTGCTCAAACACAGCGATAGCATCCATCCTACAAACAGTGGCATACAAGCCACTACTACCACAGTGCTATGCCAAACCTGCTCAATACGGCCTCAAACACAATGACTAGCCCCAACACCCCCCAGGGATGGGGGACAAAACAACAGTGTATAACAACTCGAAACCGGGGATCAACAATAATCAAAAGATCAAAGCAACATCAGCATCAGAAAATGTGAGGGCCCACAGAGCATGATTTTCCCGCTGACCTACTACGCCAGAGGGGGTCAAAGAGCAGGGGTTTGGGGGTTGCAGCCCCCCCCATTTGCAAACCATTAAAGAGTTGTTGATGCGGGCACTAATAAACATGATGCGGGTTCATGTTTAATAAGTGGGGGAGGGTGGGGGGGGGCGGGGGTTGCGAAGAGCGCAGCCCCCCTCCCCCATTTGTAAGCCTTTGAGGAATAAGGCACTTGCTGATGAGGAAACGTGGCAGTTATTGAGGACGTGTTCTATTGTACAGATCATGTTTTGATGGCAAATAATGAGCATGATGTCAAGTCAGGAATGAACTGTAACACTGACACATGGTGAGATGTAAGAAAGCACGGTCAAACGTCATTTAAAATGTCGTGAACGTTCTGACAGGCGATGAAAATCGTGAAAGTTCATGGAGTATGCCGAGCATGTCATGTGATCAATCGCCCTGAAAATCATGAAGCATGCTGACGCATCATGAAACATGATGATGAACAAAGGCGACAGATGCTCAAAACCCATGAGAATAATAGACATTGTGAAAGATGCTGGCAAATATGAACCCTTAATGAAGAATAAAATAAACATGACGAAGCATGAAAACAGGATGAACCTTGTAAAAGCAGAGTGAGTATGCTGCAAATGCTGAAAATGATGAAAGGTGATGAGACTGATGGCAACTTATGAAAATGGACGCAGCCAATGAAACATGATGAAACCTGAATTTCTTATAATGAACCTGAGGACACGTGATGCATGAATATGAAAGTCATGGGAATGATGAGAAATTCTGAAAAATTGCAGAACATGATCAAACATGATGAACCTTTTAACAGCAGAAAATCATACAATTATATATATATATAATGTGATGAACCATGCTCGAGAAGGACGGAACATGATGAAAACGACGATATACCTTCCTTTCTTCCTTGCTTCCTCCTTCCCCTGCTCCTCTGCTCTTGTGCTCCGTCCCTCGTTGCTTCTTCCTTCCCCTGGGCTCCAAAAAGCCCAATGTAGCTACTATGTATAGACATTGGGCCCCAATGTAGGTATTATTTATAGACATGGAGCCCCAGGGTTCCTACCTTCCTTCTTTCTTTCTGTCTTGCAGTGTCCTTATTCGTACACAGCGGTTCTGGCGGCAGGAGAGGGCTTTTGCCGTTTGATTTCTCTCTGGTAGACTAGCTTGATCCTGATTTGATGTTTTCGTTAGTTTTATTTGCTTTTGATATACATCCCGCCCCTAGCCATCTCTCAAGCAAGCAAAACACCTGTTTAGCATTTTCGGACACCCCAATGACGCTTGGTAAGATCTGACCTAGAGGGTCCAAGTAATTGCACCGAAACAATGTGGCTTCAGGCCGCAAACGCTGAAGTCTTCATCAGTTTTCTTACACAGAACCGAATATTGGACCCTTACTACACAGGCCTAAATAATCACCAATACAATTTTGAGGTCCATTCGAGGTACGATATACTATAATCAAACAAGGAATATGGAACCATAATCCTGGTCATTATTTAGGCCCCTATATTAGGTTGCTAAGCCGGTGGAATCCTTTTGAAGCACTGGAAGCATCACAAAGGGCAAGCGACGGACACGACGCACCGCCAAAAGGTGGTTGTCATGTCTTCAGTAGGCACCACTTTGTAGGTTTGGACCTTGAGGCTAGGTCTTTGCTGATGATTCGGCTGTTCAATGTGGAGAAGGCATAGGTCTTTGCAGAACTCCTCCAAGGGACTGCTTCCTCCCCAAATAGGTGCCTTTAAGCCCTGAACCAAGGCAAGTTCCGTACCCAAACTTATCGCCTCAGCTCTAACCCTATCTCTCAGGCTTAGCATCCTCCTGTGTATCCCGTCAAGCAATCTTATGTCCTTTTCCTGTTGCAGGGACTTCTTGAAAAAGATACCACATACGCCAAGTTGTTGTGCAGCATGCCTTTCTGGAACTCACCCCAATTTTCGTGAAGTAGAGGACAAGGAGCATGCTAGCATAACTGGATTTTGCAAATGCATTGTGAGCATGGGGTTAAGGGTGCGCGGGAGCCAGAACTCGTGGTACATATTATACCTCACAGCACAATTTCTTGAACCCCAAGGCGACTCGGACTGGTATGTGACAAAGACCACCTGGAGTGTGGCATGTGAACCCTCCACATCTGTGTGTACATCCCATTGCAATAGTAAGTGCACCAACATCCCCATGCTGTCATCCCTTCAAAGCTTCTCTCTTCTTCCCTCCCGAACTGAGGATGGTAAGTGTCACGCACCATCATGCCAGAAGGCAATACTGTCCGGTACCGTGGCGTCTTCACGGGCAAGCATGTCTTGAAAGGTGTACTCCTTGGCGACCTGCAACTGACATGGAATCAGGTCGGCCATCTGCAGGTTTCGCACAATCAGTGATCCCTTGCCGACTTCGTAGAATATGTAATACTTTGGGGTATATATGAGGGGATGTCTATCTTTGCACATACCTGTCTGTGGCTTTTTGCAGAGGTAACCATGACTGAACAGGATTCGTGGAAGTTAGTTGGTTAGGATGGTGGGGTTGCTTGGCCGCGAAAGAAAACTCTGCAATGATCAAAGCCAGAGCGACACACGGCCCTGACACCCACTACAAGTTCAACAGGGGCTTGCCCCCTCTCAAAGATGAAACTCCGCATTTGAGGGCGGGCCTGAGTCCCCCTTCCTAAAGTCGACGAGGCCAAATCCCTTGGTGGAGCTCATAACTACGAAGCTTGACATGCTAAAACCAGAACCCTAATTCAAGATCAAACTCAGAACAGGAAACTCCAATGGCTTCACATGGACAACGCAAAACAAAAAGAAGAGTTGTATTCGGCAAGCGCAGAATGCACAGCATCAACGGCATGAGTTCCAAGGGGCTATCATGCCCCCCTAAAATCATGAAACCCCCGACCCTTGCAAGAGTCCATATTTCTCCACATTTATGCCGGTATCAGAAAGTCGGGCTGTAGGGCAGGTACATTGGCACACTGCATGTTGACGAAAACCCCATACACTCTAATCTCTAAGCATAGCAGGGTTTGGGTCTAGGTAGATCCAAGGGGCCTGCGGTCCTACCCCCATGATTGTGTGAGCCATAGTCTAAACTCCTAGCATCGCCCTGAATAACCCCAACAATCTTCCCCTGAGAATCCCCTAAATCACCCCATTGAAGGGAGTTTAGACTACAGCTCATATATGGGAAACACTATACGGATAAAGCAGGGATTGCAAAGGAATGCGTAGGGGTGAAAAAGGGACATGGGTGCACTGTCAGATTCAGGATGCTTCCTGTTGCTTCCACACTTCGGCACCAATTTTCTATTAAGCCTCAGCAAAATAACATTCGAATCTCTTAGGGGTTCTGCGACTGCCCCCTTCTGAAAAAACCTGCATGCAAAACGACAAGGCCCCTTATGCGCCATCTGCGTAATCACCCGGCGCAGATGAGTTGCTTTGCCCAACCCATCTGAAGCCCGTTCACTATTTACAGGCGGCTGGTTTGCACGCTACTCGTATACAACCCCGCATACGAAGACGTTCACGCCTCACAGGGAAATGGTACCGAAGTCTAAGGTGATCGGCTACTCATCTTTGCGTTTGAGATCTGCAGCGTCTTTGTCCATAGCCCTTGTGGTGTTTCAGGTAAGTTAGGTAAGGGCCTAAGCTATCAGAACAAAACTTTGTGGTACATTATGATAGAACTACAACTGCATTACGTAGGAATGTTGGGAATAATCTTACTAATCATTCAAGCAATTTAAGCTTCCCTGCATCAGCTTACATAGCCCTACAAACCCCTAGCTAAGCCCAGTGTCCAGTTCATCGTCCATGTTCCTTTGCATGTGGTTCTAGATTTAATGAATTGGGAAGTTTTCAGGCTTCGCTATACTACATCAATTACATGACCCCTATCAAGCCCAGTAACCACCAGTTTCGATTTGATTTTCCAATCTTTCAGGCTTCCACACGACTGCTCCCGAACTCTGCCACGCCTCAGCGATGAGCTGCTGCACATCCTCTCGAGCTGACACGTCGTGCCCCTCCCTTGCATAACTTTGGGATGTACACCCTAAACCCTATAAAGAATTCGAGCTTGGGGATCTAAGTCTACAAATAACAAATAGCTTTGGGATCTGAATCTCCAAAGAGGACATTACGTGGGTCTCTCTCTTAGCAAGCAAATAATGCATACTTTGGGGGGATCCAAGCCTACTTTGGAACCCAAGGTCTACAAAAGCACCTATCAGACCCTGGGGATAGTACTCTCTAACACGCAGAAGACACACTCCTTGGACTAGGTCATTTCTGGGTAGCCCGCTTTATGCAAAAAAAGTAGGTATCCTGGAAAGGACTTGGCGGAAGTTCCGCGTCCTGAATTGATTGTGATGTTGCGTGCTTGTCTGTGGCTACTTGCTGCGATTAGTCTGCTGCATTGGGCATTCACAGTCAATGGTCCCATACCCATCCCACCGAAGTCCACGACACAGCACAAATCCTCGAAACCTTAGAATGTGTCCTTCCTGGTGCGCTTCCTCTTGTTTCGCACCCTGCTCCTTTATCTTTGTCTGTGGGATGTTGCTTCCTATCTTGGGTGCCAAGCTGTGCACTTTGGGAACCAAAGTGGGGAACCATGTGCCAACGAAGGGATCTGCGCTGTATGACAACCATGAGGGGTAGGTATGCATTCTTCCAAAACTGTCTGGCTGCTCCGAACCAGAGACACCCCAAACTCAATGTTCTCTAAATACAATCAAACCTCAATCCCGACAGCAGATGATGCGACTCATTGGTAAAGACGCTTGAAAGTACTAATTAATCCTGATTTCCATTTCAGTGTCCATTATCTTTTTTCTTGTTGATTCTCCAGTATTGGGGATGTCTATCCTTATATGACCCCATATGAACCTGTATAAGCCCATATACCGGATGAAAATCCTGTGTGAGCCCTATACAAACTCTATAGCCCGACAATATATACAACATGCCTGCATGATGTCTGTCGAGGTACCCCGTTTCAGACCACCACCCTGAGAATCTATGTAGTGGTATATAGGCGTTATTTAGGTTTTAGGTGGTATATCAGGATTTATATAAGGGTGTATGACCCCAGTAATGGAGACTCCCATCGAGAAGAACGTGGAAACTAAAATGGACACCTGGGATTATGCTACAGCAGCTGCGATACTTACAAGCCCGAACCCAATCTATGAGCTTCTCACAGTTGAATCCCTTTGGCAGGATCCGCAATAACCCCCCCGGACTCCTATTTCTTGGGGATCCAAGTATACCCTAAACCCTAAAATCTAATCCCTAAACCTTAAATCTTAACCAACTTTGGGCCCTGAAATCCATAAATATTACTACATTGGGTTATTCGTATCCTTCAGATTGTTACTATTGCTAGGACTATCTTGCCCCCTTCTTAAAAACCCTGTATACCAACGGACCAGGGCTTAAGAATGCCCCGCCCCCTGACCCTTACAAGGGATTCTAAGAAAAAATTGTCTTGTCTATGATGATAATAGTCAGAGACTACAGCTAACAAAAAAGAAACCACTTTTTTCTACTTTGCGGGAACTGGAAATCTCCCTTCCTCACTAATGACGCAGCGCAGCTGCTACTCCCCTGAACGTACTCCTCTGTGATCGTCGCGGAGTAGAAAAGATTCTGACGCGATCCGGGGCCAAGTGATGCCAGGATGTCGCCAGTTACCTACCGATCGAGTGGCTGATAGCCGAGATTACTAGGAATCTGGGGAGAATGATTCGCGATGCACGGCCTACTTTGAGGGGCTGGGCTGCAAAGTGGGTTGTTTAGTCCCTTATGCCTCAGTCCCTCAAGTAGAATGATGTCGAGAAGGAGTGGTCCAAAGCAAAAGGCTATCTCAAAGGTTCATTGAATGAGTACTTGCTGAGGCTAAGGCCTTCTTTCGTCTACGCCAGAGCCAGGTGTCTACGTGCATAGCATTGGGAAGCATCGTCATCAAACCCTGTACAGTCTACGGGCGGCACTCGCTGTTCACATAAATCGACGTTGGCAATTGCCATTCGCTGAATGAGGATTACCAGTCACTAGACGCATGTTGAGGGTTACCAAAGACTGTGGTCAACCGAACAAATTCCCTGCGAGGCTGTTGGCTCACGAGAATCAGGAAGAAGCAGGGTCTACCTACCCTAAGGGCCCATGTACCCAATAATCGGCTACTTGGGATTTGGGTAAAAGTAATTCTAGTATAGGTTTGGGGTAAGTATATGATTATTGGGTACTTGGACCTTTATAGAGCTAGGTAACCCATGTACTTAGTGAAAATTGCTTTGTATCAGGTACTTGGGGCTCTTTACCTTTGTTCTAAGTTTTTGATAAGGTAACTCCAAGAAGGCGTTCCTGTCTGCTTGACCCTGGGAAAGATAGATGTAAATCCAAAACAATGTCCGCCGTCTGCCCCACAAGCACACGAGATATCCAACCTAAGCACGTCCAAGGGGGCAACCCCAACTTACCTCCTGTTAGCAAGGAAGGAAGGACTGCAACCTTATAGTATTCCCTATATACAGTACCCAATCGTATTGAGTACAGTACTTTGCATTTTCTGGTCCAATCTTTCATGCCCTGCTAACCAGTGGTGGAGATAGATAAGCCCTAAATCCCCAAGCCCTAACCCTGGAATCCCCGAACCCCAAAGAATCGTAGCTTCCATGAAAAAACCTCCAATCTGCCCTGAGGATCCAAGTGCCAAAGAATCATTTACTCATATACCCCACACCTGTACTAAAATCACTATTACCAAAAACCCGAGTACCTAACCATTGAAGTCGCCTCTCCGAAAAGCTCGCCCGCAAGCTGGTCAGCTTCATCCAACACGAGCACCTTCCTCAGATTCTGGTGTAGGTTTTTGGATTCACAGACATTATCCTAATCCTGGAGAATCAAATGGGGAATCAGCTGGAAAGTCAGATGGCAAATCCATTGGGCAATGAAATGGAAGCTGAGATTGATGTAGGGCTGCTTAGTTAAAGGTTTTCAGCTTGGGGCTATTGGGGTTTCAATTTAGGCGATCCCCATAGTAAGGATGATGGTGCTTAGGGGTTGGGGTTTAGGGTACGTGTTTTCCAGCTTGGGGTTGTAAGGTTTAGTTTTAGGGCGTAGGGGCGGGCGACGGAATAGATCCTCAGAGGTTAAGCTTTGCAGTTCAGGCCCTGGGGTTTAGGGCCAGGGTTGATAGGGTTTATGTTTAGAGCATCGTCACGATGAGAACAATTGTCATCTTGTCATCAGGCTACCCCCATGAATTTGCATAATAACAACAGCTACGGTCAGAAAGGACAAGCGCAGAAACGTATAAGCATGTCAGTAGGACAGGCACAGTTCCAGTATGAACAACTTGGATACTGCCCACACACAACAACCATCAAATAAGATGTGTACATGTATATATAGCCTTCAGGATATACAACTGCAGGAAAGTTGTAGGGTGGGGGCGCGGGGTTCCCAGCTCATGCCGGCATTAGCTCCACGAGGATGATAAATAAGATGGCTGGAAGCACAAAATCTGCATAATCTTCAGCCCCTGTGGAATATAGGGGGGTTCTGGTGCCCCCAGATACCCTGCATCCCAGGATTGGCAATCTTGGCTGCATCTTAGATGCATCCTTTGCTGCAGCAAGGTGCCGTTTAGGTACGCCGGGTCATTGAGAGCATAGTCATAATAATACTCATAGTAATAATAATAGAAAAACTAATAAGATTACCATGATTATTGTTATTACTATTCTTATATGAAGGATTCTGCACATCCACCCAAGTGCTGAAGCAACGAAGAGATAACCATGTCAGCTCACAGTTACAACCCTGCTTCAGATTCTGCTTGATTTCTGCGTGCGAGGGGCTTCAGAGGGAGAGTACAACAACTAATCAAGTAAGCCTTGCAGACAGTCAGACCCCATCGTTGCGCCTGAAGTCCACTCCTTCATCCTCTTTTGTACCGGAACGAACCTGAAGCTTTTGCAGTCCTTTCAGACATGGGCATCTGCAAAAGCAAATGCAAGCGCCGAAACAGTTAGAACAAGGCTTCTTGGACAGCGTCTACTATAAGAGCAGTCATCTAAGGATTGTTAGGACAGGATATGGTACCCTAAATAGGGGGACCCAAGATAGACCCCAAAGTACTATAGTCCTTATTATGAGGACCCCCACATTGCTGGCCTAAGCCTAGACCCTAAACCTGCAATGGCGCAATGACTTCCATGTTCTTGTCCGTTCTCCACTACCCTACTCTCCCTGCAGCAACAATATTTTCACTCCACTTTAGAATCAAGATGTGATGTTGAAGTCCGAAATCAGATATTGGTTGGGGGGTTACTGTTGTAGATCTTTGCGCCAAAGGTCTTCGGATTTTGAGGTTTCGTCCGGTTGCAAGCGTAGGGCTTGATGGGGTTCAGGGGTTGCAGATCATTCCTATGAAGGAATTCTAGAAACTGAATAAACTGTTCTGAGTATGACAGGTGGGCGCTGAACTCCCACAACCAAGCCCTAAAACCTAAACCCTAGACCCAAACCTGCCAAAACCCTAGACTCGAAGACCTTAAAACTAAACCCTAAGACGCAAATCCACCAACTTAGGTCAAGCCACACTTTCCCCAGCCGCTCTCGGAATCCCTCAGTCTTTTCCAGATGGGTCTGCAGGCGGCCTGGATCACTGGAAATTCAGGAAGTTCTGTAGGGTTTAGAGCTGAGGCTTCTTGGGGATTCAGGCGGTTTAGGTTTGCGGTTCAGTGGTTTAGCGTTTAGGTTTTATGGGGTTAAAGGGTTGAGGCCTTCACGCTTAGTTTTTTGAGTACAGGGGTTAAACGATGTATGGTGGGTAGTGTTTTCAGGTACGTATAAAATACTCTTTCGGGAATTTGCCGGCACAACTTAGAAGGCTGAACCTTCCACGTGGGATGTGTGCAAGAAACGCCGTTGACAAAGGCTATGCAGCTGGGACGTGCCTCACTACAACTGCCTGACCGGCAGCAAGATATTGGAGCCTCTACCCTCGGGAGTGTGTGTGGTGAAGCCGGCATTCAATTTTGGTGAGCAACCTTGCGCTTGTGTCGTCAACGCTGGTGAGATGACTTTCTGAGTGAGAATCCTGTCGCCCTTCCGCTCCTTCCTTACGCGCTGGCTCTGGATTTAAAAAGTTAATCACCAGAGCACATTGTGCTCTATTTGTGCACTGGAACGATATTAGCAACTGTTCAGCTTTCTCCACGGTACTTTACATAACCCCTACAACAACAAAGCCTGTAGGAACCAAAATCATGGCGCGTCCCTTTGCATGTTCCATGTGCTTCTCCCTTTGTTGGTATACTTCAGGTTTCCAAATCCACTGTGTACATATATATATATATGTATATATACACATACGCGTCTGTGTGCATGTCTGCGTTTGCAAGTGGAACCTCGCTCGATATCGGACACCTTCTCTTGCTGCTGATCATGCTACAACATGAATACGTCAAACGATCGTAGGAGCGGTACTGCAACAGGAGCCACAACAAGCGGACTTGTACACAACTAAAACCGGGGAAGCTCCCAACTGGAGGCTTGCATTGCAAGTCGGCTTTGACAGGTCGTCGTCCTTGAGCCTGCCTTTATCACAGCATTGCATGACCTCACCCGGCACAAAACGGGCCCTCAATGTTGAGAATCGCTGATAGCGGGGACCTTAGTAACCCCGAAGATGCGAGGTTCTCAGGCCCTAGCCCAGCCCCATGGAATGTAATCCTACCCCTAAGGGTCCAGAAGCCCTTTGATCATATACTTTCACAAGACCCGTTCTGCAAGTACTAGTACCAAGACTGCAAAGACCCCATTATCGGGTTTAGGATACAATAATCTTGAGGCCCGAAAAATCCTGAATCCTCAAGCCCTAGGCCCAAGTCGAGGCCCGAATTGCAAACTGCCTAGACACAACACTCAACTTCCTCACACAAGAACCCTAGGCTCTTCCATCCCCAATCCACACCATCCTATGCCTGAGGCCCCTTTTTTGAACCCACCCCACGCAAACAAAAACCCAACACATCGGTACATCCGTACAAACCCCGTTTGGGAGCCCTATGTCCAGAAGCCTTGACATCTGAAACCCCAAGAAGCCTGGGGTCGCCACTACAACCACAAAGCCAGAGGATATTCCTTCCTTTGTGGGCCGCTGGGGGTTTCTAACACATGGGGGAGCTCTGTAGATTGCAAGGATTTCTGAGGTCTAGGGGTTAGGTTGCAGAATTTGCGTCTATGGTTTTTGGTAAGTATCTCAGAATAGGTGCCCCTTAGGAAGCTTGAACATAAGTCAAGCAATCGAATCTTTCGAGGTTACTTCGAGAGCCACTCTGTTGGGGGAGGGATGACTGAATCTTTCGAGGTTAGGGTTTAGGGTTCAGAGTCTGTGTAGCTGTTTGGGGGGCAAGCCTCAAACCCAAGAGTCCAAGCACCTAACCATGAAATCCTTCCGCAGCACTAAACTACGACAAATAAGCAAGCATTCAGGTGCTGGGCATGTGGACTCACAGTGCACACCTCAAGCCAAACCTAAACGACCTAACCAAAACGCCAATCCTCAAGTTTAGCCATATAGCAACCCCCCTAAAAGTCATAAACACTGAGCTCAAAGACCCTAAGCCCTACACCCTAAACCCTAAAGTAAACAAGCATACTGCTTGCGCTCTGGGAGTCCAGAGCCTCCAAATCCTGGTCACGGCAAAATCAGGGGAGGTACAAGGTCCAGGAATCTACGGGTCGCTTGGCTCTGGGTCTTGAGTATATTGGGGGTTTCCCAAAATTAGGGGTACCTTTTTGGGGGTCCCTATAATAAGGACTATAGTATATTGGGGTCTATATTGGGGTACCCTAATTTAGGGAAACTACCATATTGGGGTTATGTAGGGATAACGGAAAGGAAAATGGGAAGTACAATTGAGCGTTTAGGGTTTAGAGTTTATCTTTTTGAGTTCGTAAATCCAAAACATCCTGCAGGATTTAGATTTGGGGGGGGGTTCAATGGAGTTGCAGAATCCCCCTTCATATCCTTTGACCCTAAAGCCTTCACATTGCAGTTCTCTCAAAAACTCAATGATCTGAGGATCTGGAACTACCCCAAAAAAGACTGCAATGGCAGAGTCCAAGTCACCTGATGCCTCAGTTTCTATAGTTTGGGGCTTTTGGGTGAGTGGCACTTAGGGATTTTGCTGGTTTCAGGCAGGAGCTCATGATTAGGTATGTGTGTCAGGCGGATATGCACCCACTCAGTCTTAATGTACGCCGTGTGCATCCAGCAGATTTGAGGACAACATGAAGATCATTGTATCGTTCTTCGCCGCTCATTACACGCTTTAAATAGAATGGATATTCGAGTGGCGGTTAGGTACAGAGCTCTAGCGAACTCTCCAGGTGTCAAGACACCTGCCTTCTATATGGCAAGCTTGCATACCTCCTGTGGGTATGTTGAACCCTGAGGGGCAGGCCTAACCCTCTAACACACAAACTCTAACCTCCAACACCCCACGCTTCAGTCGAAGTCTCCAGCGCATACAGTAGATCCCTGAACTGCAAAAATCCTACAAACCCCGTGCAAACCGCAAACCCCAACCCGAACCCCAACATTACCTAAGAATTGGCAGCCTTTTGGCTCTTGCTATGGGATTGGGGTTGACATTAAAATTTGAACCATCATATAGTCCCCTTAAGTAGCTAGAATAGGGGGTATATGGGGATCTTATTATAATATACCCAAAGCCATATTCTATCTACTTAAGGGGTACTATAACCCTTACAGTCCTCCTCCCAGCTGGAGCCACCTGCACCCCATGCTGACTGGTGGTTGTCAGTGGGAACTGGATCAATCTAGTAGTCCCTATAGAGGCCTGTTATAACAAGCCGGTATAGAATCCTGATAACAACACTACTTCATTCCCTATTAAACCCTCAACACTTATTCATTCTTGTCCCTTCTTGCACTCTCTACTAACCACAAGTAAGTCAAAGCTAAAGTGCACATATCCCTACACCCCCACCCTGTTTCCATTTCATTGACTCAATGACCGTTTGACAAACTATCTGCTAAATTGTATGACTACCTACCACCAGCGAGATATCCGTATAAACCATTCAGTTTAAGTTTCTGTTTTACATGCGCTTCGACAGTCCCTACTAGCTACCACAAAGTATCATTTCTGGCAGTATTCTCGGATGCTTCGCCTGAATGCTTAGCTGCTGCGTGCTTCTCTAGGGTGTAGAAATCTTCTTCTTCTTCAGGTTTGAGGTTTCCTGTGTCATTTTAGCTGCAGCATTTGACATGAACCAATAATATTCCCAAGTTACCAATTCATTTTCCATGTTCCCTAAGGGTCCAAGTACCTAATAATCATATACTTACCCAAAACCTATACTATAATTACTATTACCCAAATCCCAAGTACCTAAATATTGGGTACATGGACCCTTAGGAGTTGTTTTCAAAGGCATGTATAGGGCTCCGAACCCTAAAGCATCTCATGAGCCCTACTGTCAAACAAACAGCGTGGCCTGAGCTATATCATGAGCATTTGCCCAAAGGTGGCTTAGTTGTCCTTTACCTCCAACGCGATGTAGTCCTTACACTCGGAGGCCTCAAATGCTCGAGAAATGCCTGAACCCAGAACCTGATGTGTTCGTACGCGAGCGATTTCGGAAATGAGGTGCGCAATCATACGCTCCCAAATACTACAATGCTCATGATTGATGACTCTCCGGAATGGACCATTGAAGAAATTCCCACTTCTAGCTGCATGTGAGCCGTAGTCTAAACTCCTAGCATCCCCCTTAATGACCCTTATAATACTTCCCTATATAATCGCCTATATAACTCTCTTGAAGGAATTTAGACTGCAGCTCATATTGGCTGCAAACCCCTTACGGGGACCCGTGGGGCTTAGGGCTTAGAGCTAGAATGGGTCTAAAGAATATTCCCGGTGACCAAGGAAGCACCTGGCATCTGAGTCCCAGGCCAACCATGAGGAGAGGCCTTCGCTGGCAGGGTTTAGGGTTTAGAGTCTAGGGTTAGGGGTCATTATCCAATAAAAAACCATATAACCCCAATAAACCCTATTACGATATAGTAGTTTCCATTTTCTTTGGCATTCTCCCAATATTGTGAATTCTGAAAATGCTGCTTGATCTTGGTATACTCAGAAGTCGAGGTCCAAGGTACTCAGGGTCATGCAAAAAATTAAAGTAGCAGCAGTAGGAGCGCCAGCCGTCATTCTAGTCGCACTTCGGACGTTCCTTGACATCTCGCCTGCTGTTTGTTCGTTGGCACGATTTTTCTGTTTACTTGACCCACGTAAAGAACACTGCCTTGACACGACCATCACCATAATGACTGAGGACTGTGATTGGGCACGATGAATCATGCTATATAGACGAGGTGGACCCCCACCATGTAACAGTGGTATAATCGGAATGCATAAGAAAACTCCCTTGTTGGTTGCCCCAAATAATATAGGGGTCGTAGGATCATAGAATCATGGGAACCCCCACGAAACCAACAGTTTGACACTCTACCCCGTGCACATCACTGCTATACCCTAAGGCCTTAAAGCATTGACCCTAAGCTCTATATGGCCGTACATAGGGACTGTACGGGGTCTTAGAGAATACTATGCCCCAATATTTCAGGTTGGGATGATGTGGGGATTCCATGCAGTTTAAGCGGATATTCTCTCAACAGCTTAGGTTGGGATCAAAGCCATTGATTCCGAGAGGCGTCAACTTTGGGTAGTGTTCAGCCAGCTTTGTAGATTCGGCGAAGATCTGCATAGAAAGCTCCCGCCTGGTAGTTTTGCGACGTTTCAGGGATTCGAGGGTTCCAAAAATGGGCATGTTGAGGGGCCATCCCTTCAAGACAGAGTATGGAGCCAACTACGTTCCCTCACAGAAGCCTGTTCTGTGAATGATCTTGACTGCAGTTCATGGAACGTGTGATCTGAAGGTCCTAATTGTTTCTGACGTCATGCCAAAAGGTCTGGTGTGGTTAAACAAAATGCCAGAGCCTCAGTACCTTTGGTAACCTGGATGTAGACAGCAGCTCGCATGCGGAGTTTCTCAAACGGACGCGCCCTTGTGGACTTGAGGGATATACGTTGTCAGGAACCATATAGGACATATTTTGAGAAACTCCACAAGACCTGTCTGACATCCCAGTTGCACAGGGCTCAGTATCAGAACCGCCAGTTCTGGCTTCGCGGGCGAATCTGAACGATGTAAGCCTAAGCTCTTGATGTAGTGAATAGGGTTTAGGGCTCTTGACGCAGGCTTGCTCCAACAATCTGGCCATTGCATGGGGTGTTTGTTTAGGAAGATTATAGATGCGGATCCGCGATTCCGTCTCACAAAGGCTTCTGAGGCTGTGTACACGCTCAACGGGAATCGGCAGTGTCTACCCTGCAGTTTGCGTGCAGGTTTGTTGTGACGCCACCTAAACGGTGGCCGTTAGCAAGCTGACAACAAGGTGAGATGTTCCCATAGATCTAGGCCCCCCCATACTGTTGAATACATTTTCAAACCCAGCAGTGCTAAACTCCAAGTCCTGAAGCTGAAGCAGCTTCCAATTTCACACCGTGTTACGATCCATGGTTGGCAGGAGGAAGCTAAGAGTCTTTCCAGCGCCCGTCTTTGCCCTGACCAAGAGATTGCCTGGGCGTTGTTGCAGTTTACGCTGCCAAAGCCTTCATGTAAAGACTTCACTTTCAACTCTTAACTTAACCAATGCCTTGGATGTGTAAACATGTCTAACGCGTGTTGTGTTCCTGCAAGCGAGGTCCACCCAAGAAACCCCACCATTAAAAGCAGCGATACTAGCAGCAGCAGCAGCAGCAGCAGCAGCAGCAGCAGCAGTAATGATAATGTAGGACCGCAAATTGCGAACACCTAATTCCGACAGAGTCCTATCTCTTAGTGTCCAAGTACCCAATAATTCTGTGCTTGGGACTTGGGGAATAGCCCCTGCGCTCAAGGTTATGAGTAAGTATAGGAATAACCATGAACACTAATGACGCAACCCTACCGACTTACTAAGTGCCCTGACCTGGCCTCTCATAGAGTATAGCATGGAAATATGTCTGTGAGCCACGCTGCTTTCGTCAAGGATGGGTTGGAAAGTGGCGCGCTGAACATCCTGAAGGCGCTTTGCAGCTTCGAGTGTAGCACGAGGTCCTACATGAGTGGCATAAGGTTAGGGTTTTCAAGCATAAGTTAAACGGCTAAGGAACTACAGTCCCCCTTAAGTAGATAGAATATTGGGTATTTGGGGATCTTATTCTGATATACCCAAAGCCACATTCTATCCACTTCAGGGGGACTATAGGTCTTAGGTGGAAGACCAATCTTGCTTGGACCATTTGGAATGCTTCCAGCCTCGGATGCAAAGACCATACAATAAGTCTCTTTCTCAAAAGCTGGTCATACTGTTGATACCAAAGAGCCTCCATGACGCTAGAATACTATAGCACCATTATTCCCAAGGTACAAGGTACCTAAGGTCATGCAGGATTTTTAGTATCCACCGTATGTAACCCTGGAAAAAAGCTACCCCGTACTCCCCTTTTGTCTCATGCCCTGTTAACGCCTATAGACCTCAAACCCCCTCAACCCCCAGGCCGCACTGTTCAAAGAAAGTCCCACGGAGGCTTTCCCTAGAATTAGGGGTACCTTCTTGTGGGTCCCTACATGAAGGATTGTAGCAAATTTGGGAGCTATAATTATTGAGGCCCCCTTATTTTGGGAAACTAGCGTACCATGGCTCTAGCACGCACGCAATAGGCCCTAAACTGGAGATGGGTTCAGTGTTGTGGTACCTTCTACAATGGAAGGGCCCAAATGCGCACTCCACATACCGCGGTGCCTTACATGAGCGTGCCGAAACCCTCCACCCTAACTATTCCCAACTCCACGTTTTGGGGGTGAGCGGCCCTTCTTATTCAGGCCCTCGCAAGGCGGGCTGGGGCTTGGTTCAAAATTTGCGGGGCTGACAAAAAAGATGGGCTTCATATGGCTTCATATTGCATCCAAGCTTTCCTGGGGCTCTAAGTCTATAAATATTGCCTAAATCGGGCCCTAAAGACAGTAAACCCTAGACTTTGGATAGCCTAAATAAAGTAAATATCTACCTTGGGGTCTGAAGTCCGTAATTTGTGTCTATATTGGGGGGGGGATTTGCCGCCCTAAGGAATGAAGGAACTCTTACCGAGACTGGCAAGCTGCAGTATACTGGTTCAACGAAACTACACCTTAAATCCAAATACCTCAAGCCCAAACCCTAACTGCAAGCTATCGCTAATAGTCCCTATACTATCCCCATGTATATCCCTTTAGTGGTCCTATATTCACTCCCTCACTCCCCCATAAGCACCAGTAGGGCTAGCGTCAGTCAGCAGCTCATATCCGAAACTCTGCCTCATGGCGGCCTGACGGAGAAATGGGTGTTGCGTTGAGGCATACGCATGGGATATTTTCATCGCAGGTGGGGGCCTCAAAATCTCAGGTAAAAGCAGGCCATATCTAAAGAAACGACACGGCAACAATGTTTATGATTCAGTTTCTTAGCCGTCTTCGTCAGATCTTTTTGAGCTACACTTGAAGCAGGATAAGCCCTCGCCATCTAAACATGCCAACATGATGGCCGGCCGAAGGTCAGCAACCCAAATCCAGCAACTGTGACAAGCGAACGAATGCAAGAATTCTCTACCAAGAAAATCCCTGGTACCCCTAATTGGGGATATGTTGCGCCTAGTCGCGGGTGCTTAGGCCCGAATTGAAACGAGGAGGATACTCTAAGTAGATCTTGGTAGAGGGTCCGTCCAAGATTTCAGCATGGACTCAAATTCAACACTTCGCTAGCCGCTCGCCGATGTCGGTTGAAATGGCTGCTAGATAGTCAAAATATTTCAGCACCAAATGTTGTCAATCTGACCCCATAAATCCCCAGCAAGCACTGAAATGCCTCCTATCAACAAACATAGTCCGATAGCTTTGACATGTCCGTCCCCTTCAAGCCTGAAAGACGTCGAGTTGAGCTCAGATTGTGAAATGTTCGTTACCGCCTCTCTTCGGACCTATAAAATGCCCACATCATGTGGGAGTTTCCGTAAATTACTGTTCCCAGAATGGGGGAAATTTATATAGGGCCCCGTATTATAATAGGAACCTAAATATAGGACCCCGTATTGACAGTAATTTAGGACAATCCCCATGTATATTCTCATACCCCAAGTGCCCTTGAGCCTTCAGGCCGTATACAAATCTTCACAAGGGGCAATGTTCGCTTCTTATGCTCCAACGCTATGGAATTGTGGGGATTGAGCAGCATGAGCTCGTGCAGGATGTTTAGTATGAACCATGTGCACACATCCACAGAAAAGCCTTGCCCTCTGCCGACAGCGGCAGGTCGTCAAACTTTGTGAGAGCGCTGGTCTCCTGCTTCTAAGGCTGCAACCTTTTCCCCGTATGTCCAAGTACACTTACATAGGGGTATATAGGGATCTTATGGCTTATGTGGGGGTGATAATAGTACGGATAAATTATTATTGAGCACTTAGCACTTCTGCAATAAACTTGCAATATGCACGTCGGGAAGTACCTTGGTAGGCACTTAGGGTGTCAAGTATACAGGGACACCCAACTCCGCAACCATTGGTGAGGCATATTGTCAGCCTTATACTGATGGTTTCTGTAAAACCCCATCACGAAGATCCCTTCTATGAGGGGCCTGGATACAGGACTGACATATGGCACAGATCTTGGCAGTTGAGCCTACTCTCCAACAGATTGGCGGAGGATTACAGTTTAGGGCTTAGCGTTTGGGATTTAGGGCTTTTTCATGCTTTGCCCTTGTAAAGTCCTTGTTTAAGACGCTTTCACACGAAGCTGAGCGGTTCTCTTCACGAACGATGTCTTGCTGATGAAAGCCCTGATTTCTGGACCTGGGCATGGATAGCTTCCCAAAAAGACATGTACCTCGAAGCATGGACTTGTGGTAGTAGTGACATATCCCTAGGGCTCCATGTCTACAAATAATACCTACATTGGGCCCCAAAGTCTATAAATATGACCTACATTTGGCTATTTGGAGCCCTAGGGTATGGGAGTTACAGGCTCAGCAACCCTAAGCCCTAAACGCGAGCCCCTCTGAGGACAACACGCTCATCACCTTCAACTCTGTAGGCGCGTGAAGAAACAGTCTGCGAAATGGGTGCATCTAGGGTTTAGGTATTTTATTTGGTGATATTCTAGTACCCAATTAATGGAGAATCGAATGGAAAAGACAATAGAAAATGAAATGGAAGCTGGGATGATATAGGGGTTGTAAGTTTAGGGCATAGGGTTTAGCACATAGTAGCTTCAATTTCCCTAGGGCTCAAGTATTCAAATAATACCTACATTGGGCCCTACAGTCTGGAAATATTACCTACGTTGAGAAATTGATCCCTATACATCCCCCTAGAGCCTAAACCCTAGACTCTAGTTTCCATCTCATATTGCATTTGCTTTTCAATTTGATTCTCCATTGTTAGGTTACCTACCTTGGGCCTAAACCCTAAACCCTATTTG
>CAJNIZ010005558.1:7463-20440 GCA_905231905.1 Symbiodinium pilosum
AACCCCTAAACCCTAAGGCCCTAAGCCCCTAAACTCTGAACCCCCTAAGGCCTTCAGCTGAAGAGCCACAGCGCTGCTCTGGAGGGCGCGATTTCTGCTGTGAGAGGGCAGCTTGGACATCAATGGACCTACCCAGACCCTCTCGTGTGTTCCTTTTTGGGTGTAGGGTTTAGGGTTTAGGGAGGTAATATATTGGAATCCATTACCCGAAAACCATAACAGACCCAAAAAAGGAACTACATAGGAGCCCTTGATTAGAGTCTACAGAGATGAGCCTCATATGAGCGATGGTCAATACTCGCGTATTAGGGACGAAGAGAGGGAATGCCGTGAGATGCAGGAATCACGCAAGAAGCCCCAAAAGCGATAGGAACCCCCCAAAAGCGATATCGTTCAATCTAAGATGATCGCCATGACTGCGTTCTTGCTGAACCCACCATTAAGGTGATACCTTTCGTTTGTGCTCGAAATTCCCCGAAAGTGAGAGCCCCCCCCCAAGTTGTCCATGGCATTGTGTTATACAAGGAGTTTCGGCAAACGCTCATGTGAAGGTTTAGGTCCAAGGGTCAGGCGTTTAGGGCTTTTTGTCCCATACATCATAGTTAAGGGATTTTTTTTAAGAAAAAGTCATGTAACGAGGGCGCATCACCCTGCAGAGATTCGCGGGGTCCAGGTAGATCCTCAAGATTCCTCAAGATGTTGGGCATTCTTACCTCATGGCTTCGGGGTTTAAGGTTTGAGGGTTTCGGGTTTAAGGGTGGGGGGGGGGGGTTCGGGGTTTAGGTTTTGAGATTTGGGGTTTTTCGGGCTCGATAAGTACTGGTTTCTTCCTCCTGCGAGAGATAGGTTGATGTTGAAAACTTTGCATGGCCACAAGTCCCTTCTACCAGGAAATTCCCTAAGGGTCATGCCCTAAACCCTTAACCCCGAAATCGTGTCTATGCCCTAACAGGTCCAAAGACCCAAGTTAATATGGGCTTCAGGTCCCACATACCATTCAGATCATAGCATCTGGGCCCTAGAACCCCAGTCTTTGAGTCCTTGGACCCTTCGGGTATGAGTATCAGCAAATTTTGAATGCTCCTGCCTTTGAAGTGTCTTCTCTGCTTACAGGAGCTTTGATCACTAAAAGCTTGTCTACCGTTGTGGTTTGCTTCAAAGTTACCATAATGGGGGGGGGTGTATGATCAACAGAACGCTTGCCTGATCACGGAAACTTAGTCCAAGTTCTTGAGCAGCCACCCCTGAAAGTGCCTCTGGAAGGTCCCCCATCAAGATGCATCACGAGCAGGCGCGAATTCCGGCTCATGATCACTGTCTAATATTGAAGCCTCTTTTTATAGTACGTACCACAATATACATGTCTAATGTTGGGGGGGGGCATGCGGGAGCTTCGATATTCGGTAAAGGGTTTCGGATGGTTCAAGGGCGCTCTTTCCGTGCGAGGTAGCTCTAACACAGCTCGTGCGCAAGCCTTTACATGCAGGTCCAGCATAGTAACGACCTCATAGGGTCTAGTCTTCAGGGTTTAGGCTTCAGGCTTTGGGATTTAGGGTTACCTAAGCAGCCCAAACCCAAGTATACTGGAGGTAATTGTATTTGTCGGACACATGAACGGTTGCTTAGCACAGTCATGACTGAAATTCAAGTACCCTGCACCTTCAAGTGCACCCTAGCTTTGTAAACCTCCAGTAAGTTTCTCAGTCAGACTGGTCCATACAGAATTCTCATCGCAGATCCCCATGGTCCTTCTGTAAGCCCGAAACCCCCGACAAACCTCATATGGGGTCGATGTAGGCTTATCATGGGCGTTTGGACTGTGTAGAGGACACGTGCTTGGGGCATCTAGGCCTACGAGAGATCCTCTCTGAGCATATCCAACTCGCCCTATGCCTATTGAGCAACTACCAATAGGTTTAGGGTTTAGGGCCTAGGGATTAGGGACCCCAAAAGTTGGTAAACTAGTAGCCCAAAGCACACAGAAATGGCCCCAACGGCTACTATTCTACACACTTTTGGGGTTCAGGTAGTCCTACCAATAGCAAGGTTACCAAGGATTAAAACCCCGGCCCACTCAAAGTTGAACACCAACCCCCCCCCACCCCTTAGTAGTAAATACTGCCTTAGGGTTTAGGGTTTAGGGTTTCTGAAGGACATGTTTTGCAGACTATGGACCCTACACACTAAACCCCTAAACCCTAAACCTTTTTAGTGGCGCGAGATAATCCGCTAGCTTGAGAATCCTTTCTTCACTGGTGCTGGAGAGGGAGTTTGGAGGGTGGATCCCAACAATACGGTGGATACCATCTAGGGTTTAGGGTTTGGGGTTAGGGTGAACCTGGTGTACCTGGATGTATTCCATGGGAATTATGGCAGTTGAGTATAGTAATGATATGCAGGATTTCGTTCAGTAATAGTGTCAAAAGTAGAAAACTCACATCATCCCTAAACCTAAACCCATTCTCTAAACACCCACGTTCCTCTCCCGCTCCCCGGAACCTAAACCCTAAACCCTAAATGTGTAGTTTCCAAAATTAGGGTCCCATTTTGGTATCCCCTAGTACAACTCCGAACCAAAAGGGTCCCATAATTTTGAGAACCACCCGAAAAGGTGGACCTCATGAGGGCGGTGAGAAATCCAATTCTGGCAGTGCCTGACCTCACCATTGACTCTTTGGCTCAGGATTTGGGGTTTCAGGATTCAGGGTTTCAAAGCCCTAGGGTTTCAGGGTTTTGGGTTTTATGGTCTTAGGTTGTTAGGGTTTAGGGTCTGAGTCTAGAGCTTTGTTCTGGGTTTGTCCTTCTTGTTAAAGGGTTAACGTTGAAATACACGCTGTACTCAAAAAGTCATTACCCTGAAAGCCCAACATCCCTTAGGTGAGGGCTATTGGGCTCTCCTAAGGCCTCATCCCTAAACCCTACTTCTATTCCCCTTTAAGTAGATAGAATATGGCTTTGAGTATAATTTAATAAGATCCCCATATACCCCATATTCTATCTACTTAAGGGGGACTCATCTGACGTAAGGTATTCTGGGCATGTAGGAGGCTCTGGGTAGGGCCCACCTGGACTCTCCAAGGTAGCTCCGTTCTGGGGGATGTCTCTTTTTTGGTTATTACCCAGTTCAGGGTTTAGGGTTTAGGGCTTAGGGTTTTAGGGCTTAGGGTTTAGGGATAACCCTAGGGATCCAAGTTTTTATACAAATAGCACCTACAGTGGAAAGTCTACAAATATTACTCACAATGGGCTCTGTGGGTTCTCAGGGTTATGTGAGGGACCGGCCAAGAAGAGCTTAGTTCTGAAGGTTTAGGCGGGGTCTAACCCAAAGGGTCCATGTAGGTATATGGTATATATTTAGGGCCCAAAGGGGTTCCCATATACCTACTTTAAGGCCCAAGTATATCCCATATACCTACATAGACCCTTTGGGTAAGGGCTTGTTCTTTTGAACTGCAGCGGTCGACTCTATGTTGTAAGGTCAGGTTTGCTTTTCTTGCTGCGGGTTTATTTCGACGCATTTTTGTCTATGCTTGTTGTTGTTAGTGTCATTGCCATCGTTACTCAGAATGTTTATTGCTTTTTTGTGTTGCGTTCGTGTGTCGGTGTTTGCACACTTTTTTTCAGGGGTTCAGGGCCTTCTTTTACGCTTCTCTTTCTGAACCCTTGACAGGGAATGTATCAAGTGACTCCGGTGTTCAGCCCTAGGCCCCAGACACTAAACGCTTGCTCAAGTTGTAGTTGGGACTCTTGACGCACGCAAGCAGCTCATTCACAGGGCCTATCGTCTGAGATTTGTTGTACATTGAAGTTGTAGTGTCCGTAAGTAGGAGGACCCCGACATAGACCCCAATATGCTACAGTCTTAGCATAGGAACCCCAAAAAGGGACCCGTAATTTTCGGAGACACCCAAGTGGCCAACTGAGGACCTTGCGTGGCTGAGATCAAAGCTGTGGTATCAGAGAAAGAGGTTGCATAGAGGTCTAGTTTGGAGAATCTTCCCTAGTGCGGGTGAGGGTCGAGGCGGTAGGAGGTTTGTTACGATGCCAGGATTAGGGGTGATCTGTAACCATACTAATTGCAGCTTAGTTTAAATTCTAATTTGTGAGGGTAGAACCCGTGAAATGGTAGGTGATGCGGGCAGCCTTATGAGGTTGCTCATTGCTTGGCCAAGCTGTGTCCCGGAACTCCAGAACGCCAATTCGACTTCCTCTCACCGATGGATGTAGCGCCACAACCTGGTCTTGATTTATTATTTGCCCTCCCCCAAGCTAACGTTGAACCTCCTCTCGAAGTGACGGTAGCCTTGTGGATTTTGCAATCTAGTTTGGGGATCGTTGACCCTTGACGCCCCAGTCCTGCGAACCCTGAGGGTTTAGGGGCAAGTTTAATTAGGGTCATTTTCCATCCCAGTGCTGCGGAGATTTGTGGGACTTGTTTGGAAAGCCCTCGGCCCTAAAACCGTTAACAATGGTATCCTCAGAGATCCCAGGGTTTAGGGCTGGGTATGGAGAACCTTGGACTTGCCGCATTTTGTCGTACTGAATGAGTAGAACACTTCTCCCACCGTTGAGTTTTCACGCATTGTACGAGTCCATTTGTAGGCTTCCCCAACTGCAACGTTTCCGTTTCAGGTATCACGTCCGGCACCAGAGACGATTCCAGTAAACTAGAATGCCGTAATTCCCAAGGTACAAGGTACCTGGGGACACATAGGACTTTTCAGTATGACTCGTAGTTCTGCATTGCCGGCACTTCATGTAAACTGTAGTCTATACTCCTCAAAGGGGCTTATACAGGGGGTTATATAGGGGAGTATTATAGGGATTATTCAGGGGAATACCCTAAACCCTAAACCCTGAAGTGACTACAGCTCATGTAAAACTCACTGTCAGCTGCAAGCCTCAAATCCTGAGCCCTGAACCCCACCTGCGGGTTTCTCAAAGTCATGCCCCTAGAGACTCCTTAGTAGACACGCCACACAACGCCTCAGAAACCCCTTCAGATTCGTAGGATCACTCAGCCCCCCCAAACCCTAAGCCCTACACCCTGAAGCCCCCTTGCTTCGCAAAGACGACCCAATTGCCAGAAGAAAGCCCAGGTGGATGGGCTGCAGCACCTGTGTCACTGAGATGCGGGTGTGCGGACAAGACCAGATTTGCCGTAGCTTGGGCCAAACATTTTGAAACACATGAGCTACAGTCTAAACTCCTTAGAGGGGTGGTTTATGTAGGCAATTATATAGGGGACTATTATAGGGGTTATTACGGGGGATACTAGGAATTTAGACTGTAGCTCACATGAGGGTGCGTGGGCTTCAGAGTGTAGACTTTACCCGGTGCCTCTTGTGCAGCCCCGTGTCGAGGGGGTAGATTAGAATCCCTTGCCAGCAAGCACCTACACTCAACATGTTGTGACTATTCCTCATCCTCTTTCACTTGTGCTTTGGAAAGGATCTGCCAAGTGTCCTGCTGTCGGTTTCCTATGGGGAATAATGCGAAACCCCCAAATCTGCCTCATTAGCCCTCCTCTTCCCTGCATTTCCTGAACAGTCTCCTAGTTTGAGAACTTAAGCCCTAAACTCCCCCATATTGCCCAGAACCAAACTTAAACCCAAGGTCCCGCAGTGCCAAGCCATTCTATCATTTTTAGACGTCTACAGATGCCTGCAGCCCGACTCATAGAGTCTGTAGGCTTCAAGGTGGGTCTAAACTGTGGACCCCAAACCGTAACTGGCAAACCCTACATCCCCTAAGCCCAACACAAGCCCTGAACCCCAAGTATGCGTAGGAAACAATACAAAGCGGTTTGACCCCGCTCCAAATCCTAAGCAAGCTCTAGCTAGGTAGCCTGCGTCTTTTTCCGTGTTCACCTTTTTGTTTCCAGTCCAGATAACCCGCCCCGGTAGCTTCTTTGCACATTTGAAGCCCTTGCCATAAATCCCAAAAAGAAATTGCCCAAAAAGGAACTTCTTCGCAGACCTCAGGTAGGTACACCCCAAAACTTGCAGCTGAGTAGTATTTTATTTGGGGAAGGTACGTTACATGTTACCCAACGGGATCTAGTATCTTATATAAAGATTTGAATCTTACCAGGTTTAACCACCCAAAAATCCTTAAACCCTAAACCCTTAAAGCCTTAAACCCTGTAAACCCTAAACCCCGAAGCCCCTAAACACTATAAACCCAAAATCCTAGTCGGCTGAGGAAAGGATCCGAAGGATGGCTTAAGCTATCCGTGGCTCCTGGGCTCCTTTGAGAGGTCACCGGGGCATGTGAGCTGTGATCTCAACTCCCTAAAAGGGGGTGTATGTAGGTTTTAGGGTTTATGGTTCAGGATTAGAATTTCGGGTTTAGGGTTTAGGGCTTAGGATTTGGGGTTCGGGCTCCAAGACACATGCAGAGTCGAGGGTCCCCTTAGCTCACTGGGAAGGGGTAGTAGAAAACCTTATGAACCCTATGTTTTTTCGTGAGAGGGTTACAGGGAAGCTTTGTCAAAATTACGGACGCTTTAGACCCCCCCCCCCCCACTATAACACCAGCCCTAGGAGCAAGGGGACCCCAGAAGGCACCATCATTTCACAACCTGCCATACCCTTAACCCCCCATTAAGTAATTGCTACGCGGTTCCAGCTTCCACGGCATTTACCATACATGTGCATTTGCTTGTCCATTGTTTGTGGGAGTATCTGTAAAATGAGCTTGTAGGGTGACATGGGGTTTCATGGAGTTCGTCCAGGGTTTAAGGTGCAGGGATTCTTGGCACCCTTCGGTTGACAAGACCGATAGGAAAGAACAAATGTCAGCGGAAAGAGAGGGCACTGTCCGGGCTTCGCAGAATTTACCTTAAGGGTCCAAGGACCCAACTAATAGGGTTTTAGGGCCCAAGCACCATTGATATTATAGTACTGGGGCCCTAAATCCCTATTCTTTGAGTCCTTGTACCCTAAACCCTAAGCCCCCAAACCCCTGAACCCTAAACCCCATTATTTGGGTCCTTGGACCCTTCGGGTTAGGGTGCTTGGTAGAATTTGGGGTCTCCGGCTTCGGACTTAGGATCCTTGGTTAAGAAATACCCCCCCGGAAACTAACATGGAAACCCCAAAATAGCCCTGTAAAGACTACAGGCCCTTTTAAAGGTGGCTATATGAGTTTGCATGTTAGTTTGGGGGAGTGTACCAATATCGTATCGTGGTCTATTTGAGGTACCGTATACCATAAGTATAGAAGAAACCCAGAGACATACTAGAGCTAACGTTTGTGCCCCTATATGGTACTAGCTGGGTTGTTTACTTTTTTGCCTTCCTAGTGGCATGCGGACCAAGGATACGGATCTTTCCTATCTCGTTGGAGTCCCTGGTGGCAGGCAGACTTCGTCTATTGGGTGCTAAGGGTTCCGTGTGTAAGGTTTGGGGCTCCCTAAACTCTCAGCTGCGACCACGGTTTAGGGTGCAGGCGTTGTGGTCTAGGGCCTGTTTGGTTAAGGGTTCCGGGTGCAGGGGTGCCCTAAAAACTAGGTCTAGGGTTCAGGGATTTCAATTGGCGTCCTGAACGCATCGTTTTTTGGGGGATGCGTACATGTATATATATATATACATATGTATGTTTTGATGCGCACATGTATGTGTATATATATATATATACATATGTGTGTGTGTATTGTAGGTATTTATGTAAAAGCGTACGAAGATGTTATAGGTATTTTCTGTGAAACTGTACGAATACACACATGTCTTTGTGTATCACTATGTACATGTATATACGTATATGTATATACACAGATGTATAGACATACATGTATGCATGTTTATACATGTGCTGAATAGTCCAAATTCTGGTTCCTGTCGAGGCACTTGCTGCTAATATACAGTGCACCCTACAGTTAATGAACAGCTTATAGTGTTTATGGTTATGTGTCATTAACTACAATGGTTGAGACTTTCCAAGCAGGGATCCCCTAATGTACAAAGAGGTGCCATCACTTGTTAATAACGGACCCCGTTGCCAAAGAAATCCTATTCTTTGCAAGCGCCGCGATGCAGCGCAACAATGTGCTTGTAGATTCGCCTTGCTCTCTAAACCCTGAACACCAAACCATAAACCATAAACCTTGAGCCCTACCAGCACCCTCCATCTACCCTCCACCAAAGCTGAGTACCATTCAGGACCCTATAGCACGCATTTGAAGGTGATGGGCGGCCTAGGTAGAACAACACAAAAAACTCGTGTAGGCACTTGCTATGGGGTGGCCGACCTACTGGTCTCCTCCACGGCCGCAGCCGCGTTTGCTCCGCCCTCCAACTACGTTTGATAAAGTTTTAGGGGTTAGGGCCTTTTCTGGTGGCACTTGTGGAAGAGCATTGCGGCCCTCATTGCTAAAACAGGGAACTCTTCATGAATATCTTGGGGGGGGGCCTTTACAGTACCGCGCCATTTTAAGGCTTAGGGATTTTGAAGTTTAGAGTTTGTGTTGAAGTTTCAGGGCTTAAGGCTCAGGATTCCTGGCTTTTGGGTAAGTGCTTTGGGTACAAGGGTTTAGTGTTTAGGGGGGTACAAGGGTATAGAGTTCATGGTATCGGAGGATTTCTATGGTGCGGTTTTCGGCAAATACAAGGGATCATAATTGATCATAGGAGGTCCCCGTCCAAGAAACTATAAGGGTCATGTTAAGAAACCAGCATATTGGAGAGTTTTGCAAGGTTTTCGGTGGGGCCCTGGCCTTGGGAATAAGCGCGTTGGCTCAAGGGCTTGAGGGCGGGGGAACAGAATTGTGGGCTAACTTTTGCTTAGGAAGCTTGCTTGCTGATTCTCAGAAGTATGTAGTTGTTTTTGCTTTGAGAGGCTTCCATGTGGGTATGTTTTGCAAATAATTCGGGCAGCTACATACCCGAAATTGAGGATCACTTGTAAGCCCCCTTTTGTTTGCTTGTACTGGGCGTGTAGTCCTTCAGGGATCCATGCCTAGGCATGTAGGTCAAGTATTTAGCGCTTAGGTTCTGTCTAGAGGCTTGTTGGTTGCTTGCGGTACGGTAGCTGGAGGAAGTCTTACACCACCCAGGATACCCAAAGCAGTACAAGTATCGCAGTATACGGTATAATAACTGGTGCAAGATTTCTTCCATCCACCGTATCTTGACCTTGAGCGGCCGCCTTTAAGTCGTGACCCATCTGAGAGCCGCTAAAGACAGCCTGCAGGAACTTGGCTGGAAGGTTTGACGTGGCCCCATGCTGCCTATATGTCTAGAGTAGGGCTTCATTCTTCCTTAGTGTTGATTGTATATATATATATATAGATATGTATGTATACGGTTTCCAGGAATGGTATTTGGTGACCTGTTCGGAGGACCCTAGATAAGCTTGCCGTCCTATCCTTTATTTAGCACACAGTAGACTTCATTGGCTAGAACCTGTCTAGTTGTCCCACCTGCCAATGATCCAGACACCAGTCATGTCTACCATAGATAAGGTTCGTCCTACATTTATCTACATCAAGCCCAAATAAGCCTATTTGAGGCGGAGCTTGGTAGGGGCAGTAGAGTCAGTAGAGAGGGGTGTGGGTAGCTAGCCCATACCCTAAACCCTAAACATGTAAATCTTGGCTCCATGGGCCCTTTTGAGAAATCTCGTCTCGTGCGTCTGAAGCAGGTCAGGAAAATGCGTTACCTACACCCTGCATCTACCCTCTATATACCCTTAAATACCCACTATTAGGGACCATTTTCCCCTGTTTAAGGGTACAAGGAATAGAAACTTCTATAAATCGATGAGATGCAAGAAACAAACTACGTTGACTGGCAAGGCCCCCAACACGAATGCCTGAGCCCTACCTACAGGGAGGCGCCCCGCCCTAGTCGTTTTTTGTGTTAAAAAGTATCTTAAGGTGGGGATGCGTGAGGCTATAAGTCCCACATATATATATATATATGTATATTATAGTCCTTATTATGGGGACCCCCAAAAAAGTATCCTTCATTTTGGGAAACCCATCTATAGTTTGTGGCAATCACAAGTACACTTATGCTATTAGCAACACTGCCCTGTAGAAAATCCAGGTAAGTCTTCAAACCTGATGTCCCTTTCCTTGCCTTGCCCTTTATTGTGTTGGTGTCAAGGACCTTAAATCAAGTTACCCTAATGGTTACACAGGGTAATTCATATGATTCCCGCAATATAGTAACTTAAACTAAGTTCCTTAACAGCAACCCAGCTTACTGGTGCTTGAGGGAGAGTGGGGAGCGAACCCTTACAAGAAGCCCTGTAAATTCCCAGAGGAGCTATAGTCCGAACTCCTGAAAGGGGTTTATGTAGGGGATTCTATAGGGGAGTGTTCAAGGAGGTATTACGGGGGATACTAGGAGTTTAGACTGTAGCTCATATATTCGTTGATAATAGTCCCCATATGCACTCCGCCACTCCTCTTCAAGCCAGTAAATCTCTTGCAGGTTTCTGGGGGCACTGGCACCTTATCTTTCTGGGTGGCTTGGCTCTGCACATTTCTCAAAGCATTCAAGTATGTTCGAGCAAAAATTCCACATTATGTGGTACATTATATTACAATAAAGTAGAGTGTACTATAGTACAATCGAATGTAGTGTTACATAATATGTTACAAGTTGCCTTCTTTTAGTGGGCTGGACAGAAATCATGTCAATGGCCCGAAGCCCCGGGATGAGGATTAGGATTTAAGGTCAAGCTTGTCCGGTTTAGCATTGAGGGTTAGACGTGTATGGTTGGGGTTGGAGGTTTCAGGTCGTGCTGCTGGTGATGATGATGAAGAGTATGATGATGATGATGATGATGACGAAAGCTGAGATTGCCAGCAAACCCCCAGCCCTTCCCTGCCAGGTTTAGGGTCTAGGGTTTAGAAAAGGTGCTCTGCAAACACGAGTGTTCTTAGAGAAGGGTCCAAGGGACTGCACCGTTTGTTGTGGGGAAGTAGTAGTAGCCCGAAACATTGTACATCCCCAGCAATCGCCACATTAGCTATAGTCTAAACCTTAAAGGGGGTTATATAGGGGGTGTATGATAGGGGTTGTAGTTATAAAGGCGGATGCCAGGAGTTTAGATTATAGCTCATAGGAGCGCTGCCTTTCATAATGCAGGCGCCCATCTCTTGTAGAATAGGGCTCAGGGTTTAGGGTTTAGGCGTAAGTTGTTGGGTCTGGGGTGTTGGGGTATATTGGGCTCTTGCTAAATTGCGAGTACACTGGGATAGCACTCACGTCTTTTCAGGCTCCTGCAGTACGTACCAGTTCAAGATTTCTGATACAGCCAGCTCATTTAGGCTGAACAAATCGAAGCCGTCAGATAGGCAGCTACCCCTTCAGCGTTTAAGGCATGTTGTAGTCTCCTTTGGATTTCTTCGCTGATTATAGTAGAACCCTAAAGAATGGTTGAGAATATAATAAACCCTAAACTTTCAACCCTAAACCCTAAACTAGGGGAACTGCAGCTCGTGGCTCGGCTCTTGAGTGAAGATAACTGGCACAACGTAGCGATCATGTCATGATGACCCTCTCAGCACTCGAGTACATTGTAGTATACAATGAACATAATGTTGTGCAATATGGTAAAAGATACTTGTTTAGTATGAGATAGTAGTATATATAGAGTAACATGTAATAGATTACAGACAGTATGCGACAGCGTCTTCCTGCTTCGACCAGTGTCTACCAGGGGAGGTGGCTGCACTTTTTTCGCGTCTCCTCTACAGGCAATCCTGAATCGTTAGCCCTAGCAAAACCAGGCCTAAAAATCAAAACCCACGCCCGAAACCCAAGACTCACATTTGTCAAAAATGGTAGTTCCCCAAATTAGGGGCACTTTTTTGGTGGTTTCTATAAGAAGGATTATAATATATTAGGGTCTATATTGGGGTCCCCCTATTTTGGGAATTGTCAAATCTTCTGAACCCTACACCCCTAAACCCTAAACCCCTTAACCCAGGTTGCTGGGCAAGCTCAGTGGCCGAGTCTTCGACACTCCGGCTGCAATGGATCAATTGCTTGGACGGTTGGGAACCTGGTTTTATGTGAAGCTACCCGGACCCACACGAGGTTTAGGGTTTAGGATTTAGGGTTTGGGGCCCAGACCCCTGGGAGGATCTAAAAACTAGATCCCGTATATACACCCATAATAACCCCCATATAGTTCCTATATAATTCGCCATAGTCTTCTGGGGGATCTAATTTTTAGATCTCTTCGGGGGTCTTGGTAGGGGGCATTTATACAGGTATCATGGACATGTAGGGTGTCGGTTTTCTCAATTGTGTTGCGTTGTTGTGCAGGCCATAGGTATATTAAAGTACTTGAAGGGTCAGGGGGACTTAGTAACTAGCTCAATAAGGGGGATAACTAGGGTTACTATATGGGTTATAGGGATGTATCTTGGAGCAGGGGTTTATTCTTCTATTCCCCCTGAAGTAGATAGAATATGGCTTTGGGGATACTATAATAAGATCCCCATATACCCCATACTCTATCTACTTAAGGGGGACTATATCCTACTGAGGATGGGAGGTAGCTTATCCCTAACCCAAGTACCCAATTATTGGGTACTTGGACCCTTAGGGTATCCTACTTAGGATGGGAGGTAGGATCACCCGTGGCCTCCTAGCCCTTCCCCGCCCAGCAGCTTGGGCCGTTCTACTTCTAATCTAGGGTTTAGGGGTTAGGGTTTAGGGTTTTAGGGTTTAGGGTTTGGGCTAAGTATCCCTTAATAAAGCAATATACCTTAAATCAAATTAGGAATCTTACTCGTATTTAAGCATTATTACCTAATTTGGGGCTTTGGATTCCCTGGGCACATACATGTTTCAAAGGGCTTCAGGGGCTAACCCAGATCCGTAGGGCCCCTAAACCCGATACCCTAACCACTATAGCCCCCCTTAAGTAGATAGAATATTGGGTTATAATGGGGTGATGGAAAAGGATATGGAGACTATTATTTAGGGTTCAGCGTATAGGGTTTAGGGTTTAGG